>OMLP01045643.1:11601-52954 GCA_900302685.1 Spondyliosoma cantharus
ATTCATTGTTCAGTCATATCCCAAAATCCATTTGAATTGAAAAATGTTGCTTCTCGTGTCAAATATTGATATGCGATTAATTGAGATTAATTAATTACAAAGCCTCTAATTAATTAGATTATTTTTTTTAATCGAGTCCCACCACTATTATTAACGTATTGTTTTGCTGCATGGGTAGCAGCACATATTTATTTTTGTTGTCATTGGAACACAAGCTATCCTGAGAATAAAAATCCTCATGCTAGGATCATATAATTGGGCAGGGGCCCCAGTCAAACCTAGATTTCATCTGGAATTTCAAGGCCGTCTCCCAGTGTCCTCCTGTTTTTTTGTTTCTCTCTGGAAGGTACTGCAATGTGCATGGCCTTCAAACTTTACTATAGTCACCCAAGTTGTCAGCTTGTCTAACCCTATCTACACACACAATCTAGACACTATTTACAATTCCAACCCATCTGTCAATCAATCTATCAACCTGGCAACCTGCAACCCAATTCAAAAGTCAGACAGGCCTGCTAACTTAATGTCAGCTGTTGTCAAAATGTCAAGGCAGGCTGGCGTTCTCCCTAAAAATCCAAATTCACCTGCAAATTTAAGCAGAGTCGAACTGAGCAGTTTCCATTTATAAGTGCTATTCACCAGGATGGTGACCATGCTTTTTTTTACAAAGCCTTAATGGTTATTTGAATATAGGGCACAGTGGCGAAAATAACGTGAGCCAACATAAGCTCCCAATGGCACAGGCGTGCTGAGGAACAGAAGGGTACTCACAGACACACTCAGTCTAAGAGGCTGCCAAGTTGGCCACATAAAATGACAACAAGTCATTTTCAGTGCACTCAATGATGACAGACACGCATACACATATGTGTTTCTGCATACCTACTTACAACAACAACACACACAAATTCATGCAAATACAAACACAGACACGCTTATTTTGTTCATGAAATGATAAATGGTCATATAAATTAATATATTTGCTCCAAAATCTTTAACTGCAGTGTTCTGGTGATGATTTCATATTTTGTCATTATATAAATATAATGCAAAGCAAATTTTCGCCTTGCATCATTAATGCAAGTTTGACTGCTCAACTTTTTGTGTTGTCTGAATAAGTGCAAATTGTCACTCCAGATGAAACACTTTCACATTAATTTGTCCAGTTATGTGACAATTTACTACTTAACTTATCATCTCTCAATTGACTTTGTATGCAATCTTGCTACCTCTAAAGTATATACAAGTAAATTGTAGAATGTGTGTGCATCAAGCCTGAAGTTCCATTCTTATAGTTTATAGGCACAGACGTTTACGTTTTACAGGTTTTGTGGGTAGTTTCATTAGGGTCCTTTGGTTGTCTACTTCGATAAAACCTTAGAAAAAGACAATGACAAATGTATAGTTTAGTGTTATAGACATAACATTTGGGACATTCCTGTGACAAAGGCTCCATTGTGTTTCTTAGCTGACCAGACAAGCCATATGCCCAGCACGTGTTTTTTCAAAAACCTAAAACATTATTTATTAGCAGAGAAATGTGCATCTTAACACATTTATGTTGAGCTTAAATCAGTTGACAGTCAATATATATGACTTTGTCAACATCACATAAAGGGCTTAGGCTCATCTTATGAAACTTAAGTGAAGACCGTGTTACATCATGGAAGAAGGAAGAGTTAAAATACTAAACGAGGCAAGAGCAATCATCTTGTCCCTCTTGATTTATGCCCTGTAGTTAATCGATAACAAATATTTTACATTGCTCCCGACCATTGAGCCATGAATTCATCTGTTTACTGTTCATACTGTTCATGATTATGAGTGGTTGAAGATTGTTCCAGCATGCAGTTGTCCAATTTTGATGGGAACATGTTTTACAGACTTAAAACTTATCAAAAATGTATCAAATTGCAATAAAAAAGCAATAACATCACGTTGGTCTTCATTCATACACTTTTCTCTGGCTTTACTTTATCAACTAATGCAGAAAACTGTGGAAAATTAGGCCACTAGCGCTGTAGAGCAAGGATTTGACATAGAATATGCTGGAGTCTGATTATCAGCAGCTAACTGCTGCATAAGACTAGTAGATCTGCGCTGTGAGACAACATCTTTTTGCAGTAGTCCAAAGATTAATTGAGAGACGCTTCTCGTGAGAGAGCCTTTAAATAAAATGCCATCTAAATGTAATCTTTCAGGCAGTGTGACAAATAAGCCATGAGTCATATTACGAATAGTCTATAGGCTTAGAGAGTAAGATTTGTTCTGACCTAACAATGCTTAATTGGGAAGTACTTACTATGACCTAATTTTAACACATGCTGAGGTGAGCATAAAAAAAGCACAACTCTCTTGATAAATGTAAGCGCTTGTAATAATGGGTCACAGTTCCTTTTTACTAACGCTACAGAGATAACGATGTTGGCAAGTCATCGGTCTTCAACTTAACTCCAGACCAAAATATTTCAGCATCTATTTGTTGGTTTTCCATGAAATTGGATACAGATACCCGTGTTCCCATGGATGGATTGAAATAAAGTGGGTCCCCTAAATGCTCTAGCACCATCATCAGATCATCGTTTAAACATGTCCAAGTCATACAGATTGGCCTGAACTGTACTCTGTGTTTAGCGCTAATTAGCAAACGTTAGCATAAAAACATTCTAAACAAAGATTATGGTAAACATTACATGGTAAACATTATACCTGCTTAACATTGCATGTTACCATGCTCTCGCTAGCACTTAGCACAAAACTTCATTGTGTCTAAGAGGTGCTAGTATGTAAACCTTTGTCTTTTGTCACTAACCCCCTAACCCTCTTATTTCCCTGCTTCCAGATCAGCTATCAGAGTATCGAGTCATCAGACCCAGGCATTAATGTGCCAGGTCCTCGCCGCACAGTGTCCAAGCTGAGGAACGAAACGTACCACATGTTCTCTGGCCTGCACCCTGGAACCACCTACCTGGTGTCAGTAAGGGCCCGAACCGCTAAGGGCTTCGGCCAGACGGCACTAACTGAGATCACCACCAACATCTCTGGTGAGGCCTTGTGCTGACTGATGTACCTGTTGTGCTGTGTTCAGTCTCAGCAGTGTGTGTGTGTTTGCACTCTCCCATCTGTGTGCATGCAAAGTGAGGACATAACCAATTCTTAACCAACAATGTAAGGACCTTTTTAGAAAATGAGGACATTTGGATCTTCACAATTTCAAAGGAGTTCTTGAAGGTTACAACTTAGCTTTAAGGTTTAGGTTAAAAATAGTTAGGGTTAGGGTCAGAGACTATTAAATGCATTATATCAATATGGGCCTCACAAAAATAGATTTAAAAGTGTGTGTGTGCATGGGACTGTGTAAGGTATGTGTGGATAAGGTCTTAAATGGCAAACTCGAATAATTAAACAATGTACTTGTACATGTATAATGTCTCCCAATAGTGCAAAATTCATACATTGTGACTATGGAAAGCAAAACGTGTTTCTACTCAAAGCAGACAACAGCAGAGAAGCCTAAGAAATTACTTGTATTACCGCTCTTTTGAAGAGCTTTTGATTAAATGACACATATACTTTTACATTATACAAATTATTTTCATTTTCTCTCAGCCAAGCAGCTTTCAGACATGCATTTTCTCAGCTTGATGAAATAACAGCGGACCTGAATTACAGCTAACTGCAAATGTTCCATTTGAATGGCCTGGGTGAAAACAGCTTTGTTCAGCCGACATCACCACAAACTGTGTCTGTGTTTATCATTCAAAGGCGACGCAGCAGCTGAGAAATTAGAGCAGCAGTGTTTGTCAGTGAAAAGGTTGCCGGTATGGATCTTGAGATCAGTCTGGAAAATGTGCCTGTAGGGAATGTGGTACACTCTCATCTACAAATGGGTATCTGTGAGCCATTTCACTAATTGTGTTTACTGAGATGAAACATCAAATGCTATTGTGATGTTTTCCCAGTAGAAATTACTGGGAGTTATTAGAGAGTGTGGATTATTTTTCCAGGAATTCATACTAAAATGGTGAAAGTAGGCTTCTCAAACAGGTCACCATGTATCACTTTCTCCTTTTTACTTATTTCTGGATATACATCAGTATAGACCTCTTGAGGGAAGGGCTGCTATTTAAAGCCTTTTTTCTGTTGTTCAGATGCCAAAAACATTCTATGTTTACATGAATCTGTCAAGGGTCCTTAGTCGCTATGTCACTTTTGAATGTTTGTGTCTCAGAAGCTAAGTCAGAAGTAGTATGACATTAATTTTTTTAACCATGAATAAAATGCAAACATTGTCTTTTTGAGGAAGCTCTTAAAATGAATAATTAACATAAAATAACAGAACATAGATTTAAACAATATTGTTGGCATTTTAACATTGCTTTTTTTTTTACTGCAATCACTACATTGATACAGCTGTGATGCTACTGTACATTGGAATAAAGTTGGTAAAGTTGTTAGGACATACACAGTGTGATCTAAGTGAACCATCACATTTTGAATATAGATACATGGATACAGATTTAGTCAGTTTGCCTGTTATACAACTTGCACAAAATATCATATTATGTTAATAATATGCCTGTTTTTTACCCTTATTTTGAAAAGGACAATAGGCCTTCCCGTGCTTAACTTGTAAATCTAATTCCTGCAACACAGTGAGGGTTCTGTTCCGGTGGGTCAAATCTGGAGCACATTGGACAACGCCTTGGGGCTAGCAGTTAACAAAAATAAAATTGTCTTTACAAACTGAGCATTATTTATTTACGTGTACTAATTAGAGCATTCACAGTAATCAGTCAAACTCAGCAGGGAGAGATGCATAGTAGCCTCTGTTTCCACGTGCTCTCTCCCCCTTTTTCTCTCTCACCTTGACTGTCCCTTCACCTCCCTGATGACTTGTCTCCCCTGTTGGTAGACTGCTGCAATGAAGGGAAATGGAATTAGAGACGAAAGATCAAACAACTACAAAAAGGCGGCAGGCTTAGAAACCAAACTAAGTGACATGTTCTGTCTGTCTGTCTGTCTGAGTGATTAGCTCCGATCCATTTCAGAACTATGGACAGCGTCCCAGATTCATGGCTTTGCACACACATCTTAAATTTACCGTATGCCTACTCATTTCGTCAATTCACAGCACAAACTCCCGCTTTCTTGTTGGGTTTAAAGTGATCATATGGCAAACTATTTAGACACTTAAGAGCATAAATCACTTGCCAGTTTAGCACACGTTTCGCTTTGTGTGATATTACCACTCCTTCTCTTTATTTAAAATCAGTCCGTTGATTTAAAATGCCTGCAAAATAGGCAAAAAAGCACATTTTGAAAAACTTCTGAGGGAAATAAATGGACAGGATAGATAACATTTCATATAATACAACATTTATTTGATAGTGACCAAGGGGTTGCAGGATCCTATTTAATAGATACCGGTCCCAATCTGGGTGGTCCCGGATCCTGTTCCATCAGGATCAGGCACAAACTAAGGCCTGACTAATGAAAATGTATATTGCACTTGCATTCCTGTTTACCTACAGCAGTGCATACTCTGATTAACAAACACAGTCTCCCTCTTTCATTTGTCAAAAAAGTAACTTTGGAATAGCCAAGCTTAATGTACTTTTTACGTGACCTGTATCAAATTCAGTGTACATGTAAACTTATTTTGAGCAAGGCACCGACCCCTAACCACCCGCCCCTGTGTAGCTCAGTGGGTAGAGGTAGGTAGGGTTCGATCAGTGATCGGAAGGTCGCTGGTTCGAATCCAGGCTCCCTTGCGGGACTGAGCTACATGCCGAAGTGTCCTTGAGCAAGATACTGAACCCCAAAATTGCTCCTGATGTGCAGTTGGCCCCAATGCGTGGCAGCCTCTGCAGTAAGGGTCCTGCAATGACCCCTAACCCTGCAATGAGCTGGTGACTCATTCAGGGGTGTACCCTGGCCTTCGCCCATCAAGTAACTGGGATAGGCTCCAGTAATCCCCCTGAACAAGGGGGCAACATCAGCGCAACCCCGTGAGGGAAAAGCGGAATAGAAAACGGAACGGAACGGAACGGACCCCTAACACTGCTCGTTGGGCGCCGTGGCATGTGTGGCAGCCCCCTGTGATGCTGGGTTGTATATTACCACACTTTATATAGGCACCTTGGCTTCAAATCTAAATCTAAATGAGGCTCTGTCGGCTAATATTAATATACTAATATTAATGCAAAACATATTGAGAAGAAATGCTATTAAAGTAAAGTAATAAAGTATTGTAAGGCTACTCAAAAGTTGTTTTTTTTTGTTCCGTTTGTTATATTTGTGATTTGTCTCAATGACGCCTTCTCTGTATGGATCAGGTCATATAAATCACTTGTAATGTAATGGCCTCACCCTGCAGATAAGGGTGTCATATCAGAATGCTCAATGCTGCTGGTGCATAGCTGCACAGGTGCGATAGATGTTGCTGTACTTGGCTATACATGATATTGTTGATGCAAAACATGGAGCTCAAATTGACTGGTAGCAGATGGTTATAGTTTTATTTCTTGAAACATATCAATAAAAATGAACCTGACTGGATCCAAACAGCAGGAATTTCCTTTATTCAAAGTAAAAACCCACACTGTAAACAATGCAGCCTGTTCTCCATCCCTCCTTATTATCTGTACCTGTTCCATCTGGTTTAGCCTCTGTGGGCTCACAGCTGTCAAGGTATACAATTCAACCCATAGTACCACATGGTCTCTCCTGGCTGCACTGTCAGAAAAAGCCCAGTGGGGAAGCCGGCTCCTGCTACCATTTTTGTAGTGAGCATGAGAATGTAATGTTGCACTATTAGTCTTTTCATAATTCATGCTGGATTTAACCACCTAACACGCACTGGCTGCAACAATCCGACACCGCTGCGTGTACTGCAGACCTCAGCTGCTGTGTGGAAGCCCGAGTGTGTGTTTTTTCGGGATGACAGGTTACAGAAGCTGAACAAGCGTTAATGCCTCCGACGCAGAAACATTTCCCCTCCCCTTCTGGAGCTTTTTTTTGTTTCAGCTTATCTGCCATACCAGGGTAGCCATTTGCTTCACTACATACTCCAGTTAATTCTCTCCCTGTAGTAAACAGAGATGGGAACACTCAACCTGATTGTCCCCAGAGCTTTGCTGAGGTTGTGCAGCTTTGAGATCTGTCCTAATTATATTATAAGGGCCTCTTGTTTTCTCTGTAGTTGGCTGCTGTTTCGAGTCATCATCAGTCAGTGGCACTGTGTGGGAGGCCTCCACACACTGTAGTACACAGGGGACAAGTGCGGGTAATGAATAAAGATAGCGCACTCTATCTTTACTATGTAAGGGTGGATAAAATGCTAAAATATGCAGGCAGAAGTGCAGCTACGTGTCTTTTTAAACTCTTGAATAAACAACCCATATTTGATCTTTCTTATGAAATGCAAAAATTAAACACTCAAAATGATTCAGGTTGTCCTCTGCAGTATTTCAGCTTTCTTTTGACTCTGCCTTAACCCTCCTGTGTGACTTTCCCACTTCATTTCTTCTCTTAGCTCCGGTCTTTGACTATGAAGACATCCCCTCTCCGCTGAGTGAGTCGGAGAGCACCATCACTGTGCTGCTGCGACCTGCGCTGGCAAGAGGGGCTCCTGTCAGGTACAACTAATACACTGTTCACTCCTACGGCAGCATTCATTCGGTGCTCATCCACATTGTGATATTTATAGCCGCAGTCAAAAAGAGCTCTCCTGAGCAAATGGTTCTGGAGGCTTGTTGCATGGAAGATACCAATTTTAAGAACATACATGAAGAATTTGGGTTTTTTATTTAGGCTTTGTATGAAATTATTTGAATTAATAAGCAGGGATCTATTCCTCAATCTGGTGGTCCACATTTGATCCTGTCCTGATTGAGGTAGTATTGAATCATAAAAAAGAACGAAAAACAACATGTCTTTCTTTCTCTCTCTCTCTCTCTCGCTCTCTCTCTCTCTCTCTCTCTCTCTCCTGAAACTCACCATGTCAGACAGCTTTGGAATGACAGCACATACCAACAAATCATATGTTGACTGGTTGACAGCTGTGTCACTCTAACGAGCGGCACACTCCAATTTCAGTCAGGAATCTAGGTGAAGAAAAAATGGAGGCACTAGACTTTGAGAAAAACTGAAAAAGAAAGTCCAATCCTTCGTGGAAGAATAAACTCCTCTGGGTCAAACATATCTGTGAGGCAAGCCTCGGTCAAACAGAAACAAAACAAACTCTCTAAAGGTGGCCATGAATATTTATTCCTCTGGAGAACTACTGACATTGCTTTTAGCAAGATAGACAAACAGTACATCATTGAATTTTTTTTAATTAAATTTTGCATTTTGAAGATGGAATTTAGCAACTGTAGTACATATGGCAGAGCGTAATATGTCTTGACTAATAAACATTGTTTAAGGAGCTTTAAAAAAGAAAGCTGTTAAAATTTCATATGGTTTATTTAGATACTGTTGTGTATACACTTTATTGTAGATTACGTTTTTTTACTGTGAAACCTCTTGAAAGAGTACATGAGGCATTCACTCCCAGGTCAAATGACTCAGCAAGAGTCATGAGTGTGGTTTGCTGCTTTCCACTGTTGCCTTTTTCCATGTTTTCCCACATTTCACGTAAGAATGGTATCATTCTCCATTTCAACAAAGTTTTAATGACATTTATTCGATTAGATTATCTTTTTTTCTCCAGTTTTTTATTTATTCCTTCCTTTTTTTTCCTCAGCAGATTTACTTTCTTGAAGGGGAAATTGTGGTTTCATGTAACTTGGATCTTAATTGTTTTGTTGTCTTGACTGTTTTGACATTGATTTCACCATCATTCCTTTAATTATTTAGAATATTGTACACCACGTTCAACCTCGACCCATAAGCTACTGAGGAAAAGAACAGGAAATATTGAGATATTTTAAGAATCTGGAATCCGAGAATATAGACTTTTTTCTTAAATTAGTCAAACTGATGCCAAATATTTTAATAGTCTATTACTGGCCAGTGACTGTACAGTCTGAAGACATGCACACACGATGATGTATTTCACATTATTTTGGAGTACTAAGTACCATACTGTCCTCCTCCAGTGCTTACCAGGTGGTGGTGGTGGAAGAGGATGGTTCCCGTAAGGTGAAGCGGAGGGAGCTGGGTGCCGTCGACTGTTTCCCCACACCAAACTCCCACAATGAGGCGCAGGCCAAAGGGGCGCCACATTACTACACAGCTGAGCTGGCTCCCAGCAGTCTGCCAGAGGCTACCCCCTTCACCGTGGGTGACAACCACACTTACAACGGCTACTGGAACAGCCCTTTGGACCCCACCAGGAACTACCTCATCTACTTTCAGGCCACCAGTAACTTCAGAGGGGTGAGAACTGCTAAGATGCCTGACAAGGCTTTTGTTTCTTGTGCTCAGACGCACTGCTTTTATGTTTTAGCAACCTTGACAGTCAATTTAGATTTGCGTCGAGCAAGTCAGAACCTGGGAGGCAGGGTGCTAGCAGCGCTACAAGAGAGGAAGCAGTCTACTGCATAAACAAGGCTTTATTTATCACCAAATGGGCTGATGTGTGTAATGCTTTTTTAGGACGGATTGTTTCCCTCTGGTAAATCTTGGACTTGTTAATGTTGCACCATTTCTAAATGAAAAACCCTCAAAAACATCACAAGAGCCAAGTGGCCGAATTAATCTTAACTGCTTTTCGGAGGATAATTACATGCAGAATACAATGTGTACTCCTGCATTTTTTTGCAATGGTCCAGTTGTCAGATTCTCTCATATTCAAGCTGTTTAAAAACTTTAAGAATCGTTTCTTTCTGCAGGGAAAATCAAACACTGCCTCCCAGGCTTAAAACTATCTGAAAAGCGACTCCTCGAGCAATTTAAAAAGTGACTGAAGCATGAATAAGGAATGTGTTGGCCTGTGTGCACAGAAGCAGTGAAAGTAAATGCTGTTTAATTCATTAGGGCTGTATGGAGCTTATGTGTGCTTGCCTGTCTGCAACTTCTCATCTAAATATCAGTGTCTGAGTACTCAGAGGATGCTGCCAGCGTCCTCTGGGAGCTGGTAGGTGGCTCTTCAGAGCTGGGATGACTGCAATTAGCCTCTGGTCGGGGTCGGGGCAGACACGCTGAGTCTGACGGAAATCTTGATCTTTTGATCTGAAACCAGCAATGAACTTTTCCCCTCATTGACCGCCATTCTCGATAATTCTCCCTTAAGACCAAATTAAAAGCTCTGTTAGCACAACAGCTCTGGGACAGAAATCAGGTAGCACAACAGACTGAATAATATCATTCATATTGAGGATTTTCTTTTTTGTCCTGCAAACATTATCATCTCCAGTCTATTTCCTCAACTATACTGTGTTTCACGAGAGATTGGCTGCACAGAGAGAGAGAAAATTATTTTGACAATTACCCCGGATAAATTAGATGTACGGGGCTTATTGTGGACCATGAGCTGCCACTGAATTGAAACAGTAATTGCTTTGGCAGATTTGCCTTCAGTGGGGCTTGAAAGATGCATGATTGGTGCTGCCAGTTTCCTTTGATACACACAAGAAGGAAGAACACAACACCTAACCCTTTTCTCTAATATCTAGATTGCTGCTATCTATTACACTAGAAATAAAATACCAACATGCTGATATTTCATTTTCAGCCCTCTGTTGAGTTTATCATTACTCATCATCTGGGATTACCTGTCACTCATCACAGTTTTCACTTGCTGGATATGCTGGCATGAGTACTGGGTAGTGTTGGGTTTCTCATTTGTTTCCGATCCAGCTCCAGATTGGCAAACCAGCCACATTCAATCAGTTAACAAATGTGTTGTTGACTGTTTTATCTGTCCTTGAAGCAGTTTACATCAGCAATAGCTAACTGACTTTAAATCTGAATGTAAGTAACTTGCTAAAACACTCATCCTGTAACAGTGTGTCTGACTTGCTGTATTGTGTGTGGTGGGTGAACCTTTCAGTCAAAAAACCCACAGAGAATTACAGTATTGTAAAACAAAGCCAAAAGTCACACCGGAGTAAAAGTAAAGACATCTTGTAAAAATATAATTTTGGCAAAAATTATGTTCAATGTACGTATCAAAAGTAAAAGTAAGTTATACATTTACTTACATATATGTATAAACTGTATACAATGGGTCGACCGATTATCGGCCAATATTCAGTAGGATCGGACCATGTCTTCCAAATTTCCATATGACAATATTGAAACATTGCAATGGACAATGACATTATTTTTGCCAGGTGTTACTATGTTTCTGTATATGAGGTAGTGTGTCCCCTCAGAGTTGCCATAAAGCTGGGGTAGCTCATCAGCTCACCACTGCAGTCGATGTCACTTTCCACAGTCGCTCTGATGGCTACCTCCAACTGTCTCACCCAGCAGCGTTAACTGTCTACTGTAAACAATGAAGGGAGCTCCATCAACTCTTACATCCCTGTCTGGCGAGTGCTGGACACTCATCCCCGTGCCAGGTTGAAAAGGGTCTTTGTCTCCTCATCACATGTCCCTAACCTAGCTGTGTTTCACAGAATCTTTAAATGAAGTTAGCCGGCTTGCGAGGAAGCTAAGCTAATAAAACGGAATCAGAAAGAAACACACCAACAGTAGCTCATAGAAAAGAACCACTGCTGCAAACAATGTAACCAAAACGCCTTGGGCTGGGCTAGCCTAACGTGAAGTACCGTAGGCCGGTTTGATAAGCAAATACTAAACAGGACACAGAGATGTAATGTTGAGCAGCAACAAACTTTATTTTCTCTCCCACATCTCTACACGCCACAATTCAAACAATTACTGCCTGGTGGGAGGGATGCCTTTCTAAATCACAATGTCGGGATTGCATTGGTTATAGACAATATCATCGTCTATTGGCCTGACCATCAAGTTGGGTCACCAGACGTCAACAGTCAACACAATTTCTGATTAAATAAAAATAATAAATGAACATGAAGGACAATATTTGCCTTCAGAATGTAGGGGAGTGGAATTATAATGCAGCAGAAAATAGAAAGTATCTCAAAATTGTACTTAAGTACAGTACTTGTGTAAGGAGGGTTTGGTGGTGACCAAAACTGAGCTAATAGGAGAGTGAGAATTGGACTTGATTGTCAGGTACCAGATACATGGCTGCAAATAAACACAACATTTTCTTCGTGTGCTGGATGTGTAAATGGTCAAAAGCTTGCTAACAGCTAGTTCAACTGTTCTCAAGTAGCCCAAAATATCAATTAATGCTTGTTTAATTAAACTCTCAATGATATCATATTGATATTTTAAGATGATAAACTCAGTTGTTAATCAAGAACCACTCAGAATGAAAAATAAGGTGTGCAGCATTTGAAGGCTGTCATTTCAATGTGATATATTATAAGAAATCTCATACCTCATGTTGCTCATCTTATTTTCCAGCTGTAGATCAAGATTGTGAACACTAAGTAAGCTGCCTGTCAAGTCTGGCGTTCATGTTCTCACATGCATCAAAACTTTATTACACATCCCAACTGAATCTTTGAGTTCTTGATATTTATAACTACATTTTTGCTTACAAACATTGAAGCTGAACCCCAGTGGATTCTGTAAGGGATTAGAAAGGATTCAGATTTGATAAGCAGATCCAAAACTGAAATCAGATTTGATGAAATGATTAAAAACCCCACCCAGGGATGGGGATTCTTCAACATACTGTATATTCCTCTTCTAAACAAGATTGGAGGCTCAGCTGCATTGAATTGCTACTTTGACAAGGATTGGAGTTTCTGTTCGAAAAGGCTAAAAACCCACCTTGACAGAGGGCGAGATGACACATGACATACTACCTGCCTACTAACCCTCTTTAATAACCCCTGGGTGGGAGTAAATATGACTTATCTGTCACTGTTAGAGATGAAAGGAGATGGGAACCCACTTGAAACAGATTTCCAATTAAAAAGGTAATTTGGCAACCGTTTTAGGTGAAAGGGTTTTGACTCCAATCTTGGAGCACAGATTAGCATAATTGCCCATAAAGGCTGATTTAACTTCCTTAAATCTTAATTTGGGAACATGGCCCTCCATCTCCGGGATAAAGGTGGCTGTTTTGGGGGGGTGCTGGAGCCAACCAGAGAACCCGGGTGCAGGACCTTACTTGGTGAAGGGGAGCGTAGGTCTGTTGTATCACAAGGAGATGTCATCCTCACGGAAATTTCAATTATTTCCTCCGCGTAGCAAAGGTCTGGGTGACTTTGACACACATGGCTGCCTGCGTTGCAACTTTTAGACAAGGTTGTGGATTTTGCCAGGCTGACTCATAATTAACTTACACTGTGGTGTTTTTTCCCCCCTTCTAATCATTGTGTTGTCATGCTACCAAGCCAAATGAAATAACTCTGCCCTTTCTTTTACTCACAGGAGACCAGAATCAACTGCATACGGATTGCTCGCAAAGGTATCAATTTCCTTTTCAATTTTGAGCATGTTTCATGTAACATTTTCACATCAGTAAGTCATTATCACATTAATAATGATTCTGTATAACTTTAAAATGGCTATCATGAATATCAGATAGAGAGGTGGTTTACAGCACAAAACAAGATCATGGTGCTCTTCTTTTAGTGCAGGCAAAGCCTCGGCTTTATTGCGATTGCACATTTTGGAGGAAGTTAAAGTTAGAAAGAGCTAAAGTGAAAATGGAACCTCAACGTTCTGTTTCAGAAGTAAGGAAGCCTCAAATAAAGTCAAGCTACAAAACAAAAATAAAACATAAAGACAATAATAGCACATTTTTTTAAAACAATAAACATTTGACATTTGTAAAATGGAATTCAACCCTGAAACATTTAGACAGCAGTGCTATTTTAAAAAAAAAATCATCTATTGCTTGTATGAATTATTTCTCCTTTAGTGGCCTTTAACAGACAAAACCATGTCGGGTTAAATGCTACCAGCACAACAGAGTGAGTCGGATGGAAGTGACCAAACAGTGTAGCTGTTTCTGACTGCAGAGATCACGACTAAACATTTTGGGAAAAGAAAATGTGGAGAAAACGTTTGTGGATATCATGGACATGGAAGAAACTTAGTCACATTAGTTACTCTCACTATTCAATGATCCAGTCAACCTGGCACAATTGCTATAAGCTTTCACATTGCCATTATAGACTTAATGAACAGATATAAGTCACATTTTGTCCTTGGTTGTTGCTACTACATCTCGGAGGAAAAGGATTTTGCTACGGCAGCAACTGTATTACCTCTAATATAAATGCTAAGGCATGCGAAAGTTGTTTGTGTCTGCCTTTAAGTCACACAGATTTAATCTTCAAATGTGCAGTAGCAGATAATAATGTGTCTTGGAATATGGATAGTTGTCTTTGGAACACGCTTAATTTCTTAAAAAACAAACAAATTAAGTAATGCTGGATGAGAAATTGTGGTGGAAAGCTAATGAAACAGTGGCTTTCTAGCCAAGAAGTGACGCAAGGAAGACTTTCATTTCATCAAACTAATTTCTGATTTTGTTATGGGCAACATTTTCCCAAAATAGCTTTAGCAAAATAGCAACTGTTAATGATGCATACACAGACTGTGGAAGAAAACATTCAGACATGAGTTCATCATTAGTGCACTGGATGAACAACATATGTAGCTTTTCCTGATCATCTATATTAGAGCCCATGTATTTAATCACTTGAATGAAAACGATTGAAAATGCTTGTTGTCTGCATAAGCCAAAAATGAGTTCTAGCTTCCTGGTTTACTTCCACAGTGAGGCCCACTGCAGCTAAAGAGGTGTCCTGTTTTATAGACGTCTCTTCTATAATGGTGGTCTATGGGGAAAAGGCCTGATGAACCACATACTCCCCGTCTGTCACTGGGCACCTATTTCAGGCGGTATTCACCTCCCCTCTGCTTTCTGTGTGCTACCCTTTTCAAAATCCCTGTCGCTATGGGAAATGAGAAAAAACAACCTCCAGGGTAGCAACCCATACCCTGAAAATGGCAAGTTACTCTCACACTAACCTGTTTGGTAACAGTATAAACCTAAACATGCTAGCAGCTCTAACCTTAAGTTTTGCAGAGATTTGAGCAATTTTAATGCCAGAGCTCTCCTCCCCAGGGGCACTGTCTCTGCATCTTGGGCTTCGCACATCACAAGCCGATTGTGATTGATTAAAAGAAACAACACAGAGCCCATATCAGAATGAGAATTGGTGCAGCAAGACCTTTCTTCCAGCACTTTGGAGTGGCGTGGGACATACACAGTTCTCTAAAAGGGTTAATCCACAAATTTTACACAAGTGTGTTTATAGGTCTTGGGGAGCATGACTGCCTATGTGAAAACAGGTGCATACAGACTTTTGTGGCTCCAGAGGAAGCTGCATGTTATCTGATAAACTGCCTCCAGTGATGTCACTTAGTGGCTAAGTTGCATTGTGGGTCATGAAGGCTAGAGGTTTTGAAAAGCAGTCCACTAGTCTAGCATTGCACTATGGACAGCTTAAAAAACAATTGGTCAAAATCAATAAAGCAGAACAAGAGATATCACCTCTTTGATTCCACACATTCTTCTCCCTGTTCCAAATCTGGTGTCTACATTACCCACAATGCAATTTAGTAGTGACATCACTGGAGGCAATTTATCATTGCGTGCAGCTTCCTCTGGAGCCACAAACCGTTTATTACTACTGTATTTTTTCACATAAGCAGTAGTTCTCCACAAGCCATGTGAACACACCTTAGTGTGTACATTTGGTGGAGTCTTCTGCTTTCTGTTAGCCATCAGTGATTGATTCACTTGCATTATTAAAAAGCACTAACCTTTACCAGCAGTAACCACATGTCACCAAATCAACCTAGGATCATAACTTTAAAGGTTGTGGATGTAAATTATTCACTCGTCAGCTTTATTGTTCAGGTGTGGGTTCGCCGGGTTATTAATGACAGCTTTACAACACGGATCCTGGGGCTGATACATTAGCAATCAAGTTTTTAATAAGTCCCTAGTTGAAACCTTTCATCTGATCCCCTTATTCTGAGGTGAAAATGAATTAGAAAATCCTAACCCAGTTGATATTGTAGGATTTGGGTTACATTTTGGAGAGCTACTTTGTGGTGGCTGTACATCCCGTTGTATTTGCTACCGTTGAGCCAATGTGTCTGTCTGCACTGAAATGGAATCGAAAATTATACTGGCTCATAATGATAATAACTAGTTAAAATAATAAGGTAATATACTTGTTTAAGATTTAATGTGGTCTTGCAGTGTCGTATCCCCATGTCTCACCTTTTATACTACTGGATAAATGTTATCATTATCTATTGTAATAAGGGGCTGAAAAGAAGAATTCTGAATTCTGAAAATGCTTCTAGAATAGCAGCAGCACTGGGGTGAGACAGAGGCCACTGCTTGTTTCCTGGCTAAAATAATGTTGAAAGAGTGAAATAGTGCTTCTCTAGGTGATCATAACCACTGCAGGATTTTCTTGCGGTTTCAACAATGTGAAACAGCATGCATGTGAGGGAATTGATCAGTTATCCTGGATCAGGTGGCTGTTCGTGGGGCTTTGACACAGACTTAGTTTTTTTTTGGGTGCTTCAGGAAGCTCCCCCTCAACAGAGACACCCCAGGAAAGGTGAAAGCAAACATGCATCCGTGTCTTCACTCTGTTCCTGTAGAATCACTGACACTGACATTTTGGCAAACCCCTCTTGGGCTCTGATGGCTTTGAAATCCAGAATGCGGCAAAGTATCCTTTTCTTTTTTCTCCCTGGGAGAGGAAGCGACCAGGAGTGTTTGCTTGAGAGACAGACACAGATAGAAGGCTCTCAGTTCAAACAATTGGGGAAGGGGGAATGGAGTTGTTTCCCCCCTTTCCTCCCCACTGAATTATGTCTGAAGTTTGTAGTGCTCTTGAGAAAGGTGGCAGTTAAATTGGATTCCTCTCCCTGAACTCTTTCTTATCTGAAGTGCGATGACATCAAAGAACCCTGCCTTATATTATTGTCTGCAGGCGTGTCACGAGAGCAGAGGAGGTGAGCTGCAGGATTATTTAAAGGAGCCATTTCTTACTGTAGTTGTGCATATATGACTGTGGCAGGCAGGCCCAGAGGACATGCTGATGTGACTCCAGTTCCCTCAGAGGTGGCACAAAGGTCCCGTTGAGACTGTTCCTGCCTGTTTTTCATTTCCTCTCACCAGCTTCCCACACACAGATGCTGCCAGCTGTGTTCACCAGAGCGCTCGGCCAAGCTGCTGCAGTGGAGGGCGACTGTTTATTTTTTTTTTACCCTCTTCAACACCCGGGTCTTTTTGTGCTCAGATGAAATATGGGCAACCTTAGCTGACACTAAAGAACAGTGTGAACATGTTCATTACAAATCAAATAATCTTGAAAGACACAATTCTGCCAAAAGAAGAGGCTGTGATTCATGTCAGCTCAGCCAGGAGAAAAGCATTAAATTCACATTTAGCCTTTGCAGCATTTGAAAAATCTGTGTGACAGCTCAATGGAAGGACATCATGCCATAAACACCTAAATTGTTTATTTTAGGGCTGCAGAATATATCGCTTTAGTATTGACTAGTGCAACAGTCACATCACAGGATGCAATGTCATGTAGGGCAAATTAACTGAAACCTTTTTGCTGCTTGACACAAAAGCAAAACTTGCACCGTTCTAATTTTCGATGAACAACATGTTACATTAACATGTGAGTCAGATTCAAGGGTTCTTGGATACATGGATTTTTACTCTTGCGGGTGACATACAGGCTCTGCCTGCATAGAGAACCTCAAGCTTTCTTAATCAATTAATCAACAGGGCCTGCTTTGATTGTTTAATAAAATGCACTCGATCAAGAATGATTAAAGGATAAGGTCACCCAAAAATTTAAATGTAGTCATTATCTACTCACCCCAATACCCATGGAAAGTTGGGGGAGTTATCGTAGTCCACAAAACATTTCTGGAGCTTCACAGCGATGCAGCATTCTCCTAGAGCAGGTGAAATAGCAGTGACTGCCATGCAAGGTGCTGACTTGCATCAGGAGCAGTTTGAATTTCAATATCTTGTTCAAGGACTCTTCAACATGCAGACCAGGGGAATCGAACCAGTGACCTTCCAATAATAAGATGCTGCCTCTACCCCTGAGCGACAGCTGACGCTTTTAGCTTAGCAGCTACAGTGAAGATTTTGGCTTTAAAAAGGGTGTTTAAAAGGTTCTGACAGCATGTGGGTGAGTAGAGTAGTATTTTATTTTATTTTATTTTTTTGTGTGAACTTATCCTTTATATCTTCCCAAAAATTCAAGTTAACCAGAGGAAATTCATGTAACTTACATTAGATAACCTAGTTTTACATGTTAAATGGTTCTACACTGCCATTTACTAGTGCTGATGAAAAAATGAAAGCTTCTAGCAGCTCAAAAGGCATAACTTCTCCTTTTCCCAGTCAAATTTTTAATGTGAAACATTTGAGCAAATGTTCAGGGTCACTGACATGAGCCGACATTGATTTTAAAAAAGAACACTAAACTGCAGAGTGGACATTTTTGGCTTTAGATTTTATACATTTATTTCATAATTTCAAATGGGTACATACTGACACATTTACAGAAACAGAAAACAATACAAGACAACATTTTAAAAAAGATCAGGAAGAAGCAGAAAAAGTTACCCATTGCTAACTTAAGTATTATTTATTTTCCAAGTGCAATACGGGGCAATTAGTACACAAATCCACATCTACAGGCACATCCATACACTGCATATACAAATGCATTTACAAAATGCAGCTACCTATCTACACATGTACATTATGCTTAATTTATCTACATTTATAGTGCAGGTAATTCCAGCCTCCTGCAAGGCCTTTGGTTGTTCATGCTTGTTGCCTTTGTTTGTTTTATATGCATTTACTGTCTTCTTTCACAGACGATGAAGTGTTGAGGGTCTATTTACAGTACATCGCCTTGGCACTGATTAGAAAACAAACAAAACAGAACAACAACAAAAAAAAAAAAAAACAGGAAAGCAGAAGTGAAAATAGTTTCTTTTAAAAACTCATAGCAAGAATGTGGTGAGTGTGACGTGACTCTTTTGTTGCACTGTGGAATAAGCACTGTGGAAATGTACTCCAGTGACTGGACTATTAAAGTACAGTTCACAGTCAGTGTGCCTAAGTTGTATTTCCTCTGTTCTGCCTAATGAACCACAGACCAATTATAAATTATGATGACACATGCAACCTAATACCTTTTTACCTCTCCTCTCCTGGATTTCCCAGCGTAACCACTGCTGGACATTTTGGTGCAGCGCAATCAACTGTGATAGCCAATTTCTAAATATGGCCCTAAAAGCAGAATGACTCACCCAGCTTGATTTGTGTGATTATGGCAAGTCTGTTAGGCTGTATTGTCTGCCAGGAGCTATAGTCACCACCAATCCACAGCTTATCAAGCCAAACTCAGCATTCTGCCTCACTGTAAGGCTTTTTTCTTTTTCATCTTTTCAGTCACAGACAAATGCCAATAACTCCCCCGTGAAGCATCATGGCTTTGTTAAAATACAGAGATGTGTCCAATTCAGTTGTGCTGCCAAGCTCACCGAGAAAGGCCTGACAACCTTAAATGATTATATCTCCTTGCGTTTCGTTGTATTCCCCGTCTTCTTTGTTTTCTCATCAGCTGGCTCGTTAAGGAAGAGTGCGCTGCCAGATGTGTAATAATACTCCTTCAATTCATTCATACCTAATAGCAATTTTTCACCTTTGGATAAAAAACACAACAGGGATCCAGGATGATTCACAGAGAGGGAGATTTCATGCTCTTGGCGAGCTGAGATGGCGACGCAGACAGAAATGCGCTGCGACTGTGACATATGGGTGGGAGGGAAATAGCTGCGGAATGAGTGCATGCATCAGCTCAGTGAGATAACCAGAGCGTCGCCTCTCACAAGCCAAACACGTTTAGCTCCTCTTTGTAGATGCTCGCGTTGCTGATATCAGTGTGCTGAAATCATGTTCAAGCGCTTTCTGACACTGTTTAGTGAGCTCTTTATTCCCTTAGAGCCTCTAGACATTTTATATGGTAATACACTAGCTTGCTGACTAGTTAGTCTTTTTAAAGCTCTTATTGGATATGTGAAGACATCTAACACACCTCACTCTTTTCTTGGCTCATTTGAATTATCCAGGGGGTGATAACACCACAAAGTGATGATCCTGTTAAGGCCAGAATTACTGTAGGAGACTCAATCAGGATCTGCAACAAATGCAATCTGTTTACATATACAGTGGTAACACTTTGTTTTACAGGTCAAAGTAAAACTTTTTTTTAATAACCCATAATTAACACAATAATTATCAATATGTGTTGCAAGACTTCTGCTTGTACGATCCAATGATCAGCGGATATTATCTGAAAACAACTCACTTTTATTTAGTGGCCCTCTGAGGGGAAGTCAGGCAGAAGCTAATTGGAAATTATAATGGCATGATCGGCGTAAGTTAAGCAGAAACCACTTGGAAGTTTCCTGGAAATGTATTGCAGAAATGACCAGCTATTTATTAACTGCTTGTTGGAAAATAGCTGCTTATTATTGTTAAATGATATTGTGGTAGTTTTCTGTAAGTTTTGAGGTTAATATAGCAGTTGTGGTAGTAATTGGGCACTAATTTTAAAGAAATGTCAGATGTGTCTCTTGATAATGATTACCTATTAACTGTGAAATTTCCAGACGAGTTGTCTTGCCTCTATAACTTATTGTGTATACATTTGACTGGTATATATTGGACGGAATTCAAAGGGATCTGTTGAATTTGAGTTAACCACCACAAGTGCAACATCAGCAGTTTATAGAAAGATGGAAAAATTACAATCATGCAAAAAAACTATATATGTATATAGACAGTGATGCCACAATACGATGAGATGAAGTGTATACTGTGTAACTATAGAGCAACTACAGAGAGACACAGACATAGAATTTCTAATCAATTCCACACGGAAATAGAAACTGTAAAAATTTAATTATTAAATTAACACATTATCGCTTAAATTGAACAAAACCATACTCACTCATTTCCCCATTAGTAGCATCTGGCCATGCAGATGGCTGTAAAGAAAAGGGCATTTCAGGTTTTCATGGGGGTGTGTGATTACAACTTAAATAGTACTTACAATATTCTTAATGTGCAGGCCTATATGTAAGAGTGGTAAGCAAACAGCTGCTTTACACAAAACACAATAGCAGGATGTAAGATACCATTATACACAAACACACAATGCTCCAAGCAGTTTACAATGATAATACCGACGAAACGGCAGATTTCAATGCTTGAAAATTGCAGTGCTCCTCTGTACCAACTTGATATTGTCATTATTTTGTTAAAGGTTATTGAGATTTTTGTTAAGATATTGTCTTTAGTGATTGTTCTGAGTTGAGATTGATGTCTGTGAGATTTCTGTCTCTGCCAGCAGGATGCTATTACTGGAAAGACACTTTGGTGGTGAATGTTTTTAAATGTCTTGTTTCAGAAAACACTGACAAACATTCTTCTCCGCGTATTTACACATATCCCAAACCTTGGAAAATAAAACCAAAACAATTTGCATAGCTTGATAGAAACCTCCACAAGGGGTAAATGAGAGATTATTTTCCTGCTCACCGTTTAGGCTCTGTCTGAGGCAAAAGAAAAGCACATTTTTCTTGTTTTGAGCAATACATCAAGGAACAAGGCTCACTTATTTATCATTTTACAACTCAGTGTTGTAAAATTAAATACTACTGGTAGTCTCTCCATGCTACTCACAAAACAAAAATATAGATATGGATGAGTAGATAATAAGCCATAAAACTAATGAAACTAATTTCTGAAGTGTGGAGTAAGGAGATGAGTTGTGAAGTCTCACAGCTTGAAGAAAAAAAGCTGTTCACTAGTCTGGTGGTACAGCAGCGGATACTTCTACATCTTTTGTCAGACGTCAGGAGGGCGGACAGACTGTGGATGGGATGTGTGGTGTCTTTTATTTCTTGACTCACAATCAGTCAAATCCAGCAGATTTCCCACCCAGCAGACCTTCAGTAATAAGACCCGCAGCCGCTGCCAATCGTCTTGGCAATAGTTGTGTTTGTTTATGGTAATTATGTGAAAATTAATGTGTCGATGATTTATCGACATCAAACCACCACATGTAGTATCTTGTTCTTGCAATTGGAACTGAATAACCATTCGCAGATGCTGTCTTTTCTAAGATTCCTCCTCTCTTCCTCCTGCTCTTCCTTGCCTCCCTGTCATGCTGTGCAGCTGCCTGTAAGGACTCTAAGCGGGCTCTGGAGGTTTCCCAGCATGCTGAAGACATGGGTCTAATACTCGGGGCCTGCGTCGGCGGTCTCGTGGTCCTCATTCTGCTCCTTGGAGCCATCGTCATCATTGTCAAGAAGGGGTGAGCGGCTGCGAAAGTGTTTGTGTGTCTGCCTGCCAATCGATTTCTGAGATGGGTTAGACCTTTTCAGAGTCAAACATTTACAGTCTTAAGTCTTATTGTTCCTGTGTAGCATTTCTAAAGGAGTAAATTTATCTCTATCCCACTTGGCAGCTAGGGTCTATTGAGGAAACCATTTGGCAATAAGAGTGAATTACAACCAGAGTTAGTGGAATGGTAGAGCATTAATCCTTAACTCTCCCACTGCTGCTGCAGCCAAGCTTTTTTGTTTCATCTCATCTTTTAATTTCAAGGTCTGCGTGCTGGCTGAGCACATTCAAATGCAGCCTGCTCACACTGGAATCGTTGGCTGCTTTCCACCTGCAAATTACCTCTGTCGTCGGTCGCACCTGCAGTGTATTCTTCCTCCGCTCGCTGGGCAATGGTGGAACACTCATCTGAGTGTGAAATATTTCATCAAGGGGCATGTTATTCCATTGCCCACTCAATTACATGAGGCGAGCAGCTGTGAGGTGCCAGTGGATGGGCTAGTAATTGGTTAGGAAGGTTGTTTTTGCTTTTTTTTTTTTTTTTTTTTTTTTTGGAGAGAGGAACTTCTCCGCCTGAGAAATTTTCTCTCAGAGAATAGAGGGAGAATGAATGGGATGTCTGGAAGAAGGCAGTGACTGATAAGATTCAGCGGGCCAATCTTGCTGGCACAATAGGAAGTAGACAGCCACATGGGGGTTACAGGAGCAGACGTGTTTATATTTAGCCACATGATATTTCCTCTGTGCACACTGTATATGTAAATGTGGTGAGGATTCCTTTAATTAAGGAAGAGTAAGATCCTCCTCCCTTTAAGGAAAAAGTTAAACAATGGCAGCTCCCAATCAGAATGTGTATAATTTATGCAGTTAACAATTTAGAAATTGTATATATATTGATACTGTATAGTGTATTTCATACAACAAGGATTTTTTTACATTTTTTATTTCTCTTTTGGCACGTTTTTATTTTTTAATATCTCGGCCTTTGGTCTTTAAATTTCTAGTAGGTACAAAATAATTGGGAATTGGTCCAGTATATCACTTGTTTAATGAAGGTAAAATTACTGTTTCTGTGAATGTCTGGTGGATTTGGTCAGAGCGACATAGCAACTGTTTCTGGTTAAACAAAAAGGTTTGTCTCTCCAAGGATCCTTTCCACAATAATGCTAGACACTAAAAGTGATAACCAAAACTGCAGCTGTTTCAACCGTGTCAGAGCTGCTGGCTGAGGCATTCTACTGGAATGATTACCAAACATTTTGTACCTTTTAGGCAATACACACTAAACTATATAAACACTGGGTCTAGACCAAGATGTAAATCCAGGTTATAAGCTCAGGAATAATAATTCTACCCTTGACAAGCTCTGAAATGCTTTTTTTGTAAATATGTAAGAGTGTTCTCAATTAACCAAACCAAAGGTAAAAATACCTTATATTCGGGCCCTTTATTTCAGTCATTGCCAAACAAAGTACACTATATATGTACTGTATTAAAGAACCAAAAAAATCTAGTCTATCACTTGTACTCTTAACTTATTTATGATTTTTGGTGCTCAGACCATCCTGAAAAATTCAGCTGATGAATTCTAAGTGTTGAAGGTCAGAGGACCCAAAAGACTAAATGCTTTAATCGGTTGCAATTGATTGTGTGTAGAAGCTTTGGGTCTTTCACAGTCCAAGTCTATGGTCCAACACCCCTGAATTTGAAGAAGTAATCTGTAAAACATTCTCCAAAAATAAAGCACACTGTAGCCTTCCTGAATGGGTTCAACAATTCGACGCACCGCCAAATAATCATCTTTCTACGTATTAACCTGAGATGTGGTACTCTTGTCGGAAAGAGGTGTGGGAACCAGAACTTGTATAACTAGAGGGAAAAAAATGTGTGTTCACTGTATATTACCAATAATTGATAAACTCAATTATTTCTGTTAATGTGATGTACATTTAATGGTACACATGTCTGCTCACAATAACATCTGTACTGCGATGTGTACATGATAAGTTATTATGCATTAAAGGTTAAGTTCACCCAAAAATGAAAATTCAGTCAATATGTAGTCAAAAGGAGGTGGGAATAGGACCAACCCCTGAAGGAATAGGTTAGGAAATGACATATTAACATCCTAAATACAGCAACATAAACACAGATATAATTAAGATAAACCTTTTCATTGCTCCAAAACTGAGTTTTGGTGTGCAGCAGGCCCTTTCCTCATTCTCGATGCTTTGATCCTGTTTCATGATTGCTTGCGAGGAACATTCCAACGCACTGAGCATCTTCATTGATCTCTCTGATGCCATCTTGATAAACCATGGTCACCTCTCTTTTTTTTTTCTCCTCACTCTCTGTCTCTCTCCTTTCCTCCTCCTTCATGCTAATCAGAAGGGACTTCTATTCTTACCCTTACTACCCGTAAGTTACTCTTTTCTCCATCTTCCACCTTGACACCATCTTTCCCTTGCTTGCACTTCGTAGCCTCAGGGCTACTAGAGTGGAAGTCAGCATTGCTATCGCCTCCCCACCCTCCAGTATAGACTCCCCCCTTGCCTCCCCCTTCTTCTCCTTTCGCCTCACCACAACCCCACCGCCACCCCTGGCACTCTCATGCTATCACCAAATCGCACTTTCCTCCTTGTCCAGTTTCAATCTCGTAGCTCTTATATTCCCCCCACAGTCCAATTTCTCATCTCCTCACCCACCCTCCTTTCCTTTCTTCCTTATCTCTTTGCCTGTCTTTCTCTCATTCTGCCCCTTCTCTGCTATCCTCTGCCTATTATTACTCCCTTCCCCTCTGTCCTCCCTCCTCTCTCTGCCTCTCTACAGTAGGAAGAAGGTGGCCATAAACAAGGCAGCCATGTCCTACAGGCAGGAGAAGAGTCGGAAGCTGAGCTCTTTGGACTGCAGCATGACAGAGCAGAGCACTCTTCAGCAGGATGAGAGGATGGCCCACTCCTTCATGGATGCCCACGGCTGCAATGCTCGAAGTAAGACAGTGATGAACATATGGGTACTCTTGAGAAAGTGTCTAGAGAGATGAAGCTCCCTGCTTCCTGACCTTCAGCCATGTTTACTTCGGAGCATGTATCCGATCTTTTCTGCCAGGCCACAAGGTGCTCTCAACAGAGAAATCTCCTGCAAGTCTCTTGTCTGTTTGAATATTTTGCAGTGCCAGTCAGGCCTCACGCCTCTGCAGAAATGCTGACTTTTGTTCTTTCTTCCTTGAGCTGCCCCCTAGACTTTTCAGCCAGGTTTACATCAATAAAAAAGAGTAGAGTCCATGTCACGGAGTGCACGATGTCAGCAGCGTGCTTTGAACTGTATGTGTTCTCGTTCCCAGATGAGCAGCGGAGCTCCGTGAATGAGTCCAGCAGCTTACTGGGAGGCTCACCCCATCGCCACTGTCGGAGGAAGAGCTCGCCTTATCACACGGGTCAGCTGCACCCCGCTGTAAGGGTGGCTGACCTCCTCCAGCACATCAACCAGATGAAAACAGCCGAGGGATATGGCTTCAAACAAGAATATGAGGTGAGAAAGGAGAAAGGAGTAGGAAGTAAGATATACAACAGTAGTGCTGAGGTGTATTTTTTTGACTCGAGCTTTTCTTTATGGCTTGAGCTTGGACCTTATTTCCAGTTGAGGGAAATCTCGCTCCAGCTTACAGTATTATATGATACTTCCAACAAATCGGTAAAGACATGGATTTTTCTTGACTTGCCTGCACAGAGCCCTGCCAGCTGTTGCCCGTATCTGTTGTATGTGTAATTTCAAACGTTGCTTATTTTAAATGTAGTGTGGGAGTTCTCGTATAACATGGGACAATAAAACTGGAGACTTTCCTTTCAAGAAAAAAGACAGGTGACGTTATGGAGAAAACAAGGCTCCGTCAAATTATGAATTCTTGCACATACCCCTTGTTTTCAAACAGACCCTTTAACCTCACAACAGGGATACAAGGGGTAGGGGATACCCTTGTGAAATAGAACAACCCCTCAAGACCCTCATATGTCATCAGCAGTCGTTGATGCCATTTATGTAAACAGACACGACCAGACATTTCCAATATTCCGTCTACAGTCGTGGCGATTTCTATTGTGTTACTGTGGCAAGCCTTATATTATCACATTGCCATTTGCAGTGTATCTGATGAAGAGAGGAAAGCGTGGACGCTTGCAATTTGTTCACAGTGTCACGCTGTCAAGTCATCAAATATAAAAAGAGCACTGCTTCATTACCTGGCCCTAGCTGTGCTAACATAAGCAACATGTACTCCTACCCAGCCAGTCTACGCTGATATTAAAGGAGCGGAAGTGCAGGACTACACTTCTGGGCTTTAGTTCAATTTTAAGCGTCAAATGCCATCATGGGGGGGAATGCAACATCAAATGAAGTTAAAATACAGGACTGTCATGAACAAATGACAATGTAGTGTTGGCTAGCTAGTTGAACAAGAACAAGAACAAGTTGCTGGTTTAATGTCTAATGTTTTGGATAACCTCACCTTGCTTGGTGATCCTGTGTCTTAGCTTATTATCCTCCACATGCTTACTAGAAGTACATCCTCAGCCATAACCAAATCAGTTGAAACTGTTGTGAATCTCACCTGTGCCCTCCCATGCAACAACGCAATGGGCTGATTCCTGTTTCGAATGTAATGAGGCACACGATTAGCTTTTGTGGGGAAGGAGCAGGAAATGTGTGATGCAACCGCCGTCCCTGGACTTTTCTATTTAAAAGTCGTTTGTCTCTTCTCTAAAATGTCTCTGCTAAGTGGTCCACCTCTGGGACAATGGCTTGATTGCAGCTACCACAGTTAAATTGCGTCTCTAATCGAGTACAGATTAAGAACTGAATGAAGTGTCAAGTACAGTGTGAAAATAAGTACCTGCATCAGTGTTTTACTTCAGTCAAACTTGGATTCAGTATTAATTCTCATGAATTTGGAATGAGGTGTTGAAAGATCACATGTGAACTTAATGTTTGGGTGTCCACATCTAACCCTTACCCATTTCAAGAACTTAACAACCTGTAACCCCTGGCCTCTCATAAACGGAACTTTTAAGCATGTTCTAAGGCAGCGCATGTTAATGATGCTAACAAGCTCAAACCTGTGAGATTTTATGTACAGAACACAAGGTAAAAGGTACAACGTAAATGTAATGCTTTCTCTAACAGCTGTACACCAAGAAAGACAAAAACGAGCGAGAACAACAGTAGAAAGTTTCCTGATATTCTTTGCGCTGCAGTTGGTGTACCGAGCCCATCTGTATTACAGCAGACAACTACTGTCTACTTTGAAAAGGTTTAAATGGAACGTTTAATATTCATGAGCAGGCAGTAAAATGCTGTTTTACCTCATCTGCATTACAGAGATAATGCAGATATCCTGAACTTTCTGGTGCTGTGGGGACTAATTATGCCTTTCCAAGTTTCTCCTTTCAGCTTGCTTTTTACTTTTAATATGAATCCTCCACATCAACCAGTGGCGATGAGGCTTTTTTTTTCCCTTTTTTTTTTTTTTTTTTTAACACGTCCACATGCAGGAAGCCAGATGCACTTTTTCGATTCATTAGGATCCCTAAGGGGCAGACAGATTTCCCCCCTCCAAAATCAATATATGGGTCACTTTTTCACTCCTCGGTCTGGCTCTCCATCGCCTGGAGAAATAAACAAGATGAAGGGGATCAGCGTGCACACTACTGTCAGACTTCATAACCCTTATTTCCCACAGGGTCGTGCTGCTGCCATTGATTAGGCATGTTGCAAGGCATTGTGGGGGGGCTGTGAATGAGTCAGGCCCTCTGTGTGGGCAGGGTTCTGTATGTGTTGCGCGAAATTCAACATCTGGAACCAGGGCCACTGAATAAACACAGTGACAGTCACCCTCCATGACTGATGCAGCCCTCCTCTGGGTACAGCCATATCATTTTATTTTCACCTGAAACTGCAGCGCCCCCTCAACACTGCAACACAGTGATATGATGCAGATCCCATATTGGATTTAACAGTTTTGATGCATTCACCAAGGGGCCAGAGAAATGACTTTAAGGAATCCTCATGTTGCCTCTGTGTCTGCTGGATGTGTAAATAGGCAAATGTTTGAAATCAAATGTATGGTGTCAGATAAACCCCCCCAAGATGTATCATCTCATTTTCAATGGGAACCCAAATGTTTACATTAGTCATAACAACTTTATTTTAGCGCGTTCTTCTGCCTCCAAGTGGCTAAAAAAGGTTGATTACTGCAGCTTTAAAGGTGCAGCAACTGCTCCTGGAGAGAAGGTAGTGCACTGCTGAGTCTCATCCTCAGGTCGTCAAATACTGACAGCCTGGGTTAAGGACCCACAAGAAACAGTTTGGCAAAGGGCAGGCACTTTCAAAAATACTTGGCAGGACCAACCATCTGTCTATCACAGGTAATGTTAACTAATCAGATCAATAGTAGGATAAAGGCTAGAACTAGTGGAGCCGGTTGGTAAATCAGACTCTTACCAAAGCCAGCCGAGAGAAGAGAAAAAATCGAAACAAGTCTATAGTGCTGTTCTCTACCAGTTCCTGTATGAATGATTAGCAGCTGCGCTAACCTCCTTAGGAGAGGCCGTTGTTTTCAAATGAACAGTCTTCTCTCGCTGCAAACAGCACCCTTACCTGCCAGTAGTTCCTCAAAGGATTCTGATTGGTTCAGTGCCTGTTTGTTTGGCCACAAGCACATACTGTAGCTTGAAGCCTGTCTGAAGAGATCAAATGAACATGTTCTGGATCGGGGCTCAGTTAGTGGTCATTTTGATCGCTGGATTCCAAACCCCATAATCTCTCATTTATCATGAGAGATTAAAGGGTTACTCAATATTGTGAGTAATGCATTTATTGTGTTGGGATACTATTTAAAAAAGTCAATACAGACATAGACACAGGCAATCCCCAGTCTCCCCTACTTTATGTTCTTGAAAAAAGAAGCACAGGGCAGGGCAGTGGAGCGAAGCTGACCTGCATCAGCCATGAATGGATCTGGCTGACCCCTCTCCCATAAAAGTGTTCATTTTTGGACAATAGACAATGATAGTTGCCAAGCAACCAACCGCGGCAAAATCTGAGCCATCAATATGACTGCCTGTTGCCAAAATAGGTCAACAAATTAATATTTGCCTTCTTTGTGTAATTTGAATAAAAAAAACATTTTAAAAGAAAATAGGCAGGTTTTTTCAGAAAAAGTCAGGAGCCAGCAGCATTGTAATGTTTAATCCAACAAAGTTATAGCACATATAACAAATATTTGGGAAAAGGTCAAAATGACCATCATGGCCGCTCGAGTGTTAAAGAACTGCGAGCAAGGCCTCACCCCAGTCAATCAAAATTGATACAGTCACACAGAAACAGTCCTGATACTTCATAAGAAAGAAGCGAAGACATTTCTGAGCGTTGACTTTTACTGTTGCTTATTTATTCATTTAGTGTCACAGAAAGATTGTTTGAAAGTTGAACCCCAATTTTCAGGGTTGAGCATGCAAGATCAAGCCGATGAGCTAATAATGAAGAAATAGACTAAATAAATCCCTGTGAAGGTGAGCAGGATGTTGTTGAAGCTCCAAAAAATACAGGGTGCTGGGCCGAGGCAGGTTTGTTAAGCAGGATCAGATCAGGTATTACATGTACAGGATCCACTAGCAGGTGTAATCCCCTGATCAGCTTGCTTTGCGGAGCCTGTCCGGGGTCTCAGGTTTTCCCGATTTGCTCCCCCCTTGCTCACTTGGGATTGGTCGGCTGCGATGCCTCAGTCTTCGAGGATGTGCCTACTGATACACCGCAGCACAGACTGCGACTTACAATTCAACAGAATATGACACGACTCTTGCAATACCCATCCACACTCGTATTTGTTTGTTTTCTCCTCCTGCGCTTTTTTTCACTTAGAGTATTGATTTATATAAAACGACTCATCCTGCCGCAGCAGCAGATTTAGTAGATGGGTGTCATAAACAGCTGTCACAAATTTAGCTGTTTAACACTGAGGTATTATAGAGCCGCGGTTTCTTCAAGCAGCAAGCTTCACACTGTGTCTAGAATGAGAATGACTGCAGCGGGGCCGCCTCCTCCTTCTCCAAGGCCGCAGCCATCTCTCAGTGCAGCGTGTCGTCTCAGAGCCGCAGTCTCTCCCCGCTAAGTTGTGGCAGATGTCTGTTGATGACTTGGCAAGATTGCTCTAATGGCGAAGTTGCTCAGACAACCTTAGGGTAACGCTTTTGCATTAGCAAAGTCGTTTCTGCTGCGGGTTTCATGACGCATCAAAGACAAATCACCACCACATTTTCTTTTTCTTTTTTTCTCATGTTAACTTATGATGTCTGACTTTATGTTGCAGAGTTTTTTTGATGGCTGGGATGTCACGAAAAAGAAGGACAAGACCAAGGGAAGGCACGACAGCCTGCTCAGCCGTAAGTACTCTGGGTTTACAAGAAATACAACAGTGATGCTGTCACTGCTTGGCTCTGTTTCACTAGGTAACAGCACACCTTAACTTTAATGGCCTTTCATACGTACACTGTAAAGCACATTACCATTTAACGACACTATTGCTGTGTCTTATGGGTCTGCCAAAGACACTCAATAATTATTTTCACTCCCAGTTGAGTGGTTGTTAATTCTAAAAAAACTCATGTTATGATGTAATTAAGGCTTGATTAATTGAAATTGATTGTTTAACAGTGGATCTAATGTTTTTTTTAAAACAGCCTTTCAGTGCGTCAGTCTGAAAACACCAACTTGGTTTAATAGTACATACGGGGTAAACAGCCCACTGAAGGTCAGGGGCTGTGTGCAAGTAAAGTTTCTGCAGTCTCAAACTTTCTCTATATTCATTTATTTAAAATGGCAATAAAGCTGAAGATTTAGCACAGCTGATGTTATCAACTTGTATCTGTGCTCAATTCCTCAGACAATGTCGTGATTATGAGAATGATTTTATCCCCGACATGTCGCGTTTATGGGCCGCAATTAAATAAGAAACAGAAAAATTAATATTGAAAACAACACTGCTGATTAGAACTGGCTGGATTAGAACACAGTTTAGGTGACCGCAGAGTGCAGGAGGAAAGGAAACTGACAATCACTCAGCGGAGTAACTGGCTGTGTGTGTGGCTGCATAGTCACAGTCTTTATTTCAGTGTTCTTTCAGTGTCGTTGTGAAAAAGCCAGAGGAATAAAATGCAGACACAAAAACCCTGCAGTTAGCTCTTTAGGTGGGATAGCAGCTGTCCGTGAGACAGGTGTCATTACAGGTTTTTCCCAGACTGATTCTTAAATGTGCATTCCGTATTATTAGCAAGCTCTTTCAGTAGTGATGGCAATCATGTGTATTGGTAAACATTGTACTCACTGGTGTATTCGCTGAGAACGTGGAGTCATTGCCTCAAAGACGTGCACTGGGGCATAAAATACAAGCTGTCAGGCGATCAGACAGGTTTTAAAGGAGCTAAGAGTTTATCCAGTTTATATAAACCACCTTATTTTGGAGGTGAAACCTAAAGTGAGCTCATCCAGAATGTTGGTAATTAAGGTTGTAACAGTCCAATAACACAGGTACGGAGGTGGTATCAGCGATAATATGCTTGACCCTGTGTCATTCATTATACGATCTGACAATAACTAATCTAATAATATCAGACTTCTTTTGTACTAATGTCAATAAATTCTCCAATCTTAGTAGTTGCTTTGTTCAGGAGAGTTCTAAGTGTTCTAATAAACTTCATTTATCCTTCAAGGTTTCGTTTCGTTTTGTTTTCGTATTATTATTATTTCATATTTCGTATTATATTTTCGTATAATAAATCAGAGGGGCATCTGGTGGCCAAGTTATTTAGACCCATATCATATAATCGCTAATGTCACTGGCTCTGGTCAGCGACTTTTGTAATATGTAATTTTCCCTTTCTCTCACTCCTCACCTTCATTTTAGCCTGAGATCTACTAATCAACAAAAGCCAATATTGTGACCGATACAATAAATGAGTCTTGTAATTATGCAGTTAATTATTTTTTGTACATTTCAGATGACCGCCATCGAGTCAAGCTCCACTCTCTGCTCGCAGACCCCAGCTCCGATTATGTCAATGCCAACTACATCGATGTAAGTCACCTTCAGTCTTGCACTGCCTCCTCATTCGCATCCTACTCCTTCATGTCTGTCTTGTCAATGCTTGATCTCCACATATTGTCTGAGGTTGTGTGATCTCTCTGTTACTTAGACTGAACCGTCATTTAGTAACTACACCTACAACACAGCATTAAATCTACACTCGCTGGTACACGCAGGCTTTGAGGCGAGATTCTATCGCAGCGACTCCAGAGATCCTACAAGAGCCCATAAGCTCGGAGCGCAGGGCCTCATGACTCACCCAAATGCTTTTGTAAGGCGACATCGCGCCGCAATTGGACCCAACATAAAACGGCTGATCCTTTCATCTACTTTCAGATATTTTGATCTCACCTGCAGTTCAGCTCGAGTGAGTATCTCAGGGAGCCTCTCTAGTCCCTGCAGCACTATACACTCGTGCCAGATCCTGCCTGGTCCGACTTTACCTGAAGGACAAGGCCAGGATCAGAGTTCTGCTGCTCACTCAGAATTAAGCATGACTGTGTAAAGCTCTGATTAGTCTTGCCTCAGTTTTTGGTCCTACCTACGAATGAACTCATCGCAAGGTTTACTTTGAGTCGTGATGGTTTCTGAATTGCTTCTACTATTGTTTACTGAACAAAAGGGAATGTAAAGTGGATCAGTAGTGGATGCTTGACTCAACATACGTGGGCAGCGCTGGTTAAAGCGGAACATCAGAGCTCGCAGTGCCGCGCATGGCCACTTTATCCCCTTTAGTGGCCCATGAGGGCTGCATTAGGACGAACGCTCCAAGGGCCTTTGTATTATTAACTGTGCCGTCTACAGTACCGCCTGCATGTCATGCCAAGACCCCTGGCTCACAACACTGAAGTGAAATGATTCCAAATGATTCATGGAAGACGCCAAGGTTAGAATAAATGGAACATTACTTTTTTCTTTAATTGTTGAACCGAAAAGTTCCGCCATGCAGGGTTGCATAATTTTTCCTCGGCATGAAGCAAGACATGACATCTTTGTGTCAAATCCTTAGATGCTCTGTCTATTGCAACAGATTCAACACAGAAGTGACAACATCTTCACTCAGTTTCTTGAAAGATTCTGAATTCACAGTTATTTACATCCACTGTCAGGGAGTCTGTTCTTTGCTCTGGCATTGGGTGCCTGCCACACTTGTGTTGGAAGCAGCAGTAATTCGTTTGGAATTAGATAAAATGGGAATGAGCATGGGAAACAACGGTTGCCATGGCTGAGCAGACAAACTGAAAAGCTTAATTTCATTGACTCACCAACAAATTCTGCTTTGGCTTGTGTCTTTGTTTATTTTTTTGTGCCTTCTGGGGAAGGCAGAACACCACAGTTTGTCACTCCAGAAGAAGAATTCAGTTTTTTGACAACTGTTCATTCAACTTTCAGCTACTTAATTCAATAGTTCGGGCCATTTTTCCCCATCAGAAATAACAACATTGTACTCACCAGGTTAATCTTCTGTTCTAATTTCTATCTCTGAAAGCTGCCGCGCTGTTAAAAACGTTTGACCTGGAGAGAAACACTAGCAGACAAACGAGCTGTTACAGAAAACATTTTTCAAATAGCTACACCTGCAGCTTGTGTACGGCAGGGGGTTGAGTCTCAGGCACAGCATGAGCTTCCTTTTCAGGGGTTGTTCCTTCAGATTTTGGACCCAGCACAGCGATGTGAAACTTAAACTTTCACTGAGTTTTTTTGCAATATGGGCAAGTTAAGATCAGACTACAGTGAGTCAGATAAAGTAATGAAGCAACCACCAGTTGCTAGTTAAATGCTGATGATCTAGACAGCAAAGTGGAGGCCAGCTAAAGCCATTTCCTGTATACTGTATACACATAGTGTATAATTTAACAACATGACTCATTTGTGTATAAAAGCACACCTCGTGTAAAATATAGTCACAGTTTGGTTAGTTTTAGACACTAAAACTACTAAAACAGTGTTGTCTATCTTAAAATAATTACTTTCTTAATTTCAAGTACAGACATATTTATGTTACCTAGGTAACTAACAACAACTAACATTAACCTGGGTCGTAATTAGTTTCATTTTCGACCTATGTGGTCTCTTTTTCAGATGAGGACAGGTCCAGAGAAAGCAAAGGTGACCATTAAAAGTTTAACCAAGACTGTCAAACATCCGTTACAGTTCGTGGATGTACTTACTTCATCAATCTTGATCTTCTGTACGCACATCATTTTGCATGCACAGGAGGTTCATTGTCAATGTTCCGGGTGTGCTCACTTTTGGTTTTACATCCAGACAAAGGGGATTCGCCTGGATAAGCTGTCGACGGTCTTGTTTACAGCCTGTCTCATAATCAGATGTCTGACTTTTTAGCAATGTAGATGTTTTCCCAGAGCTCAGGGTTAAACATACTGAGTGCAGTGTTATCAAATTGTATAATTTGCATAGAGATATGGGAATTTAAGCCTTTTGAACATCATTCTCTCCACAGGTCCTCGAGGCAAGCTGTTCTCTAACCATTTCATGACCCTCTTTTCCTGCTCTTTAATCACATTAACTAGCTCTTGTTTCCTCCCCTACTTTCCTCCTTTCTGTCTCTCTGTGTTCCGCCCGCCCCCGTTTTCAACCTTTTGGCATCTCTTAGATTCGGATAAACAGGGAAGTAAGTACCTTGCTTCTCTTCTCTTTCCATCTTCCGCTCCCCTTTCTCGCACTGCCTCCTCTTGCAGTCCCTGCCAGCCCTCCATGGCTTCCCTCCAACAGCAGATCCTCCTTCCCCTTTCTGCTCTGAGCTGCTGAGCCTGTCTGCCTTCAGCCATCACTTTTCCCCCGTCTTTTTTTTTTTTCTCAAAACTGAGTGCAGCCAGCTCTCTGTCCTCTTTCATCCATAGTCAGATGCTCACCTGGAGTTCTTGTTTAACATCAGGCCATCCTACAAAAGGCCTGGAAATATGCCACAGAGGAGAGTACGCTAGGTCAAGTCGAGCAGCTGAGATCTAAGACAGAGTTGACTGACACCATGATACAGATAGCAATGGATACACATTCATGTGTTCAAAGACAGCGAACTGAGGGAAACAACATACAGCGCAGAGTGCATACCATTATTATAGATACCTATGTACATGGGTTTGACCTAATATCAGACACCTCAGGGCACATCTTCATCAAGCATCTCAGAGGTAACCATGAAGTGACAGCAAAGTGCATCGTCTTATCCTCATAAGATGATTGCTGGAAGTTTGTTAACTAATCGCAGGGATACTTGATGAGGTAATGTGGCTAGGTAGCTGAGCATTAATATGCTAGCTAGCTGGAAAAGTTAGGAACGAAAGTTCAAAAGAGCAATTCAGAAAGATTGCCGATGTGTGAGCTAGCAGGCTTAGCCTTTAACAGAGTTCATTTTGGACCATTATGTCTCGTCTGACAAACGGTCACGTTTTTATGGAGCAGTTCAAACTCCAGCAGAGCAGGGTTTTTATAAAATGACGTGGTGTGACACAGCTAGCACAGTTGTGGCTCTTTGTTCCCTTAAAGGTCAGCACTGTTAGGAATTTGCAACTGACAGCACAAAGTTCGGTTTCAAAATTCATGAAAGCTCTGCATGGACTTCCTCTCCGAGTGAATCCAATAGTTTGTTGGAGCTTTATTCAAATTAAGTGATTCTTGTCAGAGATTTTGCTTTCAACAATACCGATGAAAATGGGTACTAACTATAAAAGTAGGAAATTAGGTCTAACTGAATTGAATCGTACTTACCTGCCATGTGATTCAGTAAGTCGTTTTCTCAATCTTGGACACTTAACTTATCCCCACAAACAGCTGCAACTGTTAACTTGGGCGGAGCATACCTCAGTCCCCTTTATCTGCATCAAAGTGTACTGTACAGCCACCTAAATATGCCAGATTTTTTATTATCAAGATACGTCCATTATTACCTGAGAAAATTGACAAAAGCGTTAAAAAATCTTGCAATGTTGTAAAAAGTGAGAAAAGTTTCTGGATCTTTACCATTATCCTGAACCACACCGAAAGTTAATGGGGTCTGTTCGCGACTGAGACCCATCATCGATCCAAGGTTAATGGAAATTCAACAGCGACCATTTTATTAATTTGAACAAATACAATGAAGGGTTCCTTTTTTTAAGTCTTGACTCGCTTTACACCTATGAGTGCAGATTACCTCTCTCTTGCTTTAATTTCATACAGCAGATTTTCAAATGCAGGCTGTAACTCATTTGAATTTGTTGATTCACACAGTTTGTCTCGTAAAACTACCCCAGAACAAAACAAACGCCAGGTGCTGCAAAACCCTGGTGTCATTTATTTTCAATGGAGGAATCGTCAGAACTCCCTTTAATGTCCTCCAGTACTCTCAGAGAGCAGATTTATATCAACATTCGAAGTTTCAGTGCAGTTCCTACAAGTGATTCAGAGGCGCATGATAAATTAGAGCACTGAGTTTTATCTACATGCGTGCACTATGATTTTCCCCAACTCTTCACAGGTTGTAGTTAGAGTGAGCCAAAATTGTCAAAGCAAAACGATTTGATTGTTTTTCTCTCCCGTTTGATAGAATTGAGAAGCTTTCCACGTCTCAAGTGACTCTGCATGTTTTATTTTGTTTTTTCTTTCCGATCCATTGTGAATTCACATTGCTTGATGTTTTTCTACTTGCCTGCTGTTGGAAAAATGTGGTTGCCAAGGTGACAGACAGGAAACTGGTCGGCGAAGGGAAACTCAGCGAACGGAGGCTCATGGGAATGAGGGTCCCTGCACTCTTTCATAGCGACGGCCATCCATACCAACTTCCCTCTGTGGCATGACAGTTATGGAATGTAATTTGTGTGCCTGCCTGCTGCATACATGTATATCACTGTGTGTGGATTGGCGGGGGGTGATGTCTGTGCAGTATTTGTATAAATGTTTACTGTATACAGCAGTTGGAATCACTTTACCTGTGAGCAATGAGGGGCCACACTAATCTTAATTCTTGGGATCCATCACGCTCGGCTGCTTTGCATTCAGCACGCAGGGTTAGCCTGGTGGAGGGCCAGGACGCTCCTAATAGCCTTCCAGACTGTGCACACTGTATCATAACGGCACTAATGCCAAGCTGAGCAGAAAGGAGGCAGCCAGATCAGTCAGTGTCACTCAGGTAGAATTACTCCCAGAGCTGAAGATCCTTCACTTGTCAATCTAGCTTTGATCAGCCGCCTTGGCTGCATGCAGAGCACCACACGGCGAGCCGCCTTTGAAATGCAGCTCCCTCACTCTGTATGTAATGACCTGGCTCAGAGACAGACAGAGAAAGAAACTTGAATTAATGCCATTTCTCCTTTATCATTCAAGTGCGATCCGGCAGCCATACTCAGAGCCTAAACATTGCAAAGAATTCAGCCGGTCAAACACGTAAATGTATTTTAAGGTGAGCTTCATCACCCATTAGCATTGCGCAGATGAGTTTTCACAGCCACTGAAATATCTTCAGTCAAAAGCAGAGGCGAAATTTAGCAGAGCGCTGACATCAAACCCAGCTCTGAGATGAATAAGAGATGACTCGATGCTGAAAATGGAGAAAGAGAATGGATGGGAGGGGTGAAATGAGAGTTAGAGGTCCCAGAGTCTCACTTCATCATGCACTCTTATAATTATGAACCCTCTCCCGTCTCTTTTTCTGTCTCCTCTCCTCTATCCGTCTCACAGGGTTACCAGCGATCAAACCACTTCATCGCCACTCAAGGTGAGTGTGAGATACCCAGCAACAGAGTTTGATTGCTAATGTCTGCCTCGGTGTTGTGCGTTCTGTATGCGGCAGACCAGCTGACAGTATGAAAATGACTTGACTGAATTATTGATGTGTAAACAACAAGGAGCCCGTGTTGCCTCATGCTCACATCTGGATTTCCACCATAAAGCGCCACTTTCCTCCGCCTGTGAGAAACACTCCCATAACATTCAAATGTAACTGTCAGTCAATCTGCACTGTAACACTACTGACTGTCACTCGCTGTGAAGTTCTGCCTTTGTGTCTCTCCTCCCCGCCATCTGCATGTGTGGTGCCCCATCTCTCTGATGTCGGTTTGATACACTATATAGGCTGCTTTCCCCAAGTGGCAAAGCACACACACACACACACTCTGAGAGAGAGAGAGAGAGAGAGAGAGAGAGAGAGAGAGAGACTGAGCGAAAGAGTGAGCAAGACATTCTCTTTATTCTCTGCCGGCTCTGATCCTATTTATTCAGTGAATATGTTTTTCACTTCGTAATCCCCCTCTGATTTCCTTCCATCTTTCACTTTGGTCTCAGTTCTACCGCTTCACAAAAGTAACCTCCGAAAATTTCTCTCTCTCATTTTGCTCTCAAAGTCTTTTGACGTGCAAGGGTGCAGGCAGAGGTGGTGAGAGTGCCACAGTGTGCCTGCTATTCAAGGAGAAGTACTAGGTGGATCAAAAATTTGAAAGTTTCTCTGATTTATAGCATCGGATGCTGCTGGTTATGTTATTAAGAACAAACAAAAACTTTTTTACCAGTTTCCTGCTTTAAATTCATAGGGAAATATGCATTTCTACTAAAATGGATTAAAATTAAATAAAAATTGTATTCGGTTATCAAATAGAATGCATACATTACTATACATCTCTTGCAGGGTGGACAGTAAGGTTACATAGGAAAATTATAACAAACAGAACACAGTTACAGTTACAGTTACTATGATACAGTTACCTGGCCTGTAGTTCATTAAAACAGTGGATACTGCAGAGATAATTTTCTGAATAATTATACTATTGAATTAAGGTTTGTGTCTTTTTTTTATTACAGGCTAATGTTGGTACACCAGTGGTTAAGTATGCATTCATGAGCTTGGGTGCTTGGGACACAATACATGGTAAAACTATAAAAATCTTTACTAAAATGTGAATTTATAGTTAGTCTAAATTAAGTTGATAGTTATTTGACTGTTAACAAACAATGAGATGCTTTATAAAGCTTTAATAAAGCAATTGTAAAGGCTTATAAACATCAGTTGCTACTTTTTCATGGCCATCCAAATGATGTTCATAGATGAACCACACAGTATTTATTAATCAATTAGAAAGTATTACAAACATCAGATGCAACTTTACAACTTCACATTAGTGTTACTGTACCTAGAATACTACTGATTATCTTGTTAAAAAACAAGCAAAAAAATAAAATTGCTCAGTTGAACATGTTTACTTGTTCTTACATCTTAAACTTGTCAAGAAAGATAAGCAATTTCAGATTGATTTTCTTCGGTGATACATACATATACAACTGGATGGTAGGGTTATGTTGGAAAACTGCATAAAAGTGGAACACAGAAACTTATTACGGTACATTTCCATAGTTCTCCTGATCTGTCAAAGTTCAGTAAAACAGTCGATACTGCAGTAATGTAAGTGATATGAGATGATCAATATCTCTAAGAGCCAGTTTATAAAAAATACAGATATAATACAGACACATGTACACTGTCTAATAGTACACACACACACACACACACACACACACAGGACATACACTGCATCATAAAAGCTGTCGCTGGCCCCTCGTGCTCTGCATGTGCTGATCAATGCTCTTCTCTCCAGGTGTTGGTCTGCTGTGGCAGGTTGAGGTTGATTTTCTGTATCTACGATGAGTCTTAAGGCAGCTGTGCGTGTGCAGCAGGCAGCAGGTGCTCCGGGCTAACTCTCTATTATGTCCAGAGATGAGGGAGAGGGAGGAGGCGGCTGAGGGGGAGGCGAACGAGGAGGAGAAATGCCAAGGCGCACTCTGAAAGCATGAGTCCAAAGCGGCGGTGTGTTGTGCTGTGCATACAGATTCACCCGCCCAGCCACTGGTATCACACATCATCTGTCTCTCCACTGACTGGCACGTACCCCTGGCGATGCATTAGTGGGCTTCTCCTGCTGCTGCTGAAAAATTAACATCTCATATCACTAATACACGTAGAAGCCGGCGTAGTGGCTGCTAACAGGGGAGGGAGCTGTGAATAACCCCGTGAAGAGGAGGGAAAACAGTGGTTAAAGTAGCTGCCTACGTGCTTGTATTAAAGCGTTAGCAGGCTGGTGTCGACTCACCTCGGGTCAACTACAGTAAAGACCAGTATCTTGCTGTTACGAAATGCTACGCTGTTGTCAGGCTCTGCACATGCCCTGTTTATTTAACAAGCAAGTAAGGTTGTTGTTCCTCCTCCTCCTATTGTGTTTCTCAGCCTTCAGAGGTCTTTGCTTGTTTACCCTGGGGCATGTAGTCAAATGTATATCTTTTGATTCCTCTTGTTAAGACAAACTGCAGAGGAAAGAACAGTGAAAACAAGCACCACTGTATGCCTCACTTTATTTGTTTATCTGCAGAGACAAAAAGAGAAAAAGAAAACTCTCTATGGGCCTACATGCTGTGTTTTTATTTCTTATTTTACTTAATAACTCAAAAGCTTTCTATGCCAGTCTGACAAATCTGAAACATTTGCCCATGCTTCTGTCAGGCTGGTTTACAGCAGTGACCCTGATGGCCTTCCTGTAAAAGCCATTTGACGGAGTTCAGCTCTTTCCAATTATATCTGAAAGATACATGTATCATTTCTGCATTAAAACATCTAAAAACAACTAAACCTTTGTTATATATTCATATATATATTTATACACACATATACATACATACATACATACATATATATATATATATATATATATATATATATATATATATATATATATGCCAAAAAC
>OMLP01045644.1:0-10317 GCA_900302685.1 Spondyliosoma cantharus
TCTGCAAACGCAACTGGAGGAAAGAAAAAAAAAAGAAAAAAAATACCCCCAAAAAGAAAAATCATTAAAAAGGGGGCCAAAACAAGACAGTCAATTTCTACCAGAACGAAGAATAAAAATGTGTTCAAAGTGAAGCCATGGGAGCAGCGAGGGCCTTGACTGCAGCCAGATAAATCAAGACAAGCTGATGAGGAGCAGAGCAGCGGAGCGAGGGAACGGACGGCAGCAGAGGACAAAGGCTCGGCTTACCCAGCTCTGTTATCATTTGTATGTTGGTTCCACTCTTTTTTTCCTGACTGAGTGAAACCAATGGCAGCAGTTTGCCAGGTTTAGCTAATGGTGATGAGGCAGTGCAAGGGAAGGGGGGAGAACGGTGTCGTTATTGAAACAGTTTGCAATAAAGGCAAATCGCTGTGTCAGACTACTGGTGTCAAGTCTGGAATTACTCTGAGACATCCACGGCTGGCCGGCACCTAAAAGTAAAGCACCCTGGATTAGAGTGCGCGGCGGATACAAAGCCAGAGCTGTCAGGGCGCCATACCGCTGCAACAACAATACATTATTTCATGGTGAGACAGTGAAAGGGATAAACATGGTCTTATCCTCAAACACACCTACTGTACTCGCCACGCAAACAAAATTGATCACGCAACTCCGATGGGACCTGTTTTCACGCTTCGACTTGACTTTAATCTGCTCCTGGCGCTGAAAACTGGCCATGTGACAATGTAATTACTGTATGTGGTTCCAGCGAGACGTGGAGCCACCCCTCTCCTCTCCTGTAGGACAATGTTTTTCACGTCTACTGTTGCTGTAGCTGCGAAACACGTTCGACGCGTTACAGTACGGGCAGCCAGAGGCACAAACCTAGAGCTTCCAGAACAACAACCAGCATCTAGTTGTGTTGATTACGCATGCAGTCAGCGGGTCTAATGGCAGAGCCTCTCTGCAGGTAATGGCTGGCCCGGTTACAAGTAACATTAGGTAGCTCCTTTCTCTCCCTGGCCTTTTCTTAGCTGGCCTCATGCTCCATTGCTCCCTAATTGGGTCAGGGGAGACAGAGTAGCCAGTCTCCGCTGCTTAAGAAGGCCCCTTAGAGATCTGAAAGTTTCATGAGTCCCCACCACCAGAGGGAATACAGCCACTGCCATTGTTATTAATAAATGGACCCATTTTGCAACCCAGGCACTTTTTTTTTTCTTTTCTCCACTACCCTTTCACTCCCTTTCCTTTTTCTCCCTCGCTCACGCTCTCCATCAGACTGAGTTTCTCTTGTGCATTAGTGGACAAATTGCAGGAGATGTAGCCACAGTCCTTAAAATGCCCCGTCTGACATCCTCAAGTTACGGTCGTCCACGGAGGAGAGATATGTTCCAGTCCTCGTCACCACACGACAAAAGCTAGCCACATCCAATAATTCGCATATGAAGATGAGCTTTTTGACGGGCAAAACGACCGACACCATGAAAGTGAACGAATATTAAACCACACACATTCTTCCATTCGACCTTGAATGAGTTGGAACTTTTGCGACAGCAGCGTGACGCCTCAGTTTTTTTGGGATTATCAGCTCTACGTGTCTATGTCTGCAAATGAATGATGACTCGTTATTGGCTATGCCATGCAGCATTTCATTTGAAGCGGGTGGAGACAGCTTTACCTAGCTCTGTGATGATGGGGATGTTGGATCCGGTGGTGACAGAAGCCTGACGCACAAAGCCATGTACTGGACTGCTGTCTGGAGATGACCTGTCCATTCCAGGAGGCGTGAAACCTGAACAACACAAACGCACACAGACATCAGAAAGTGACATAATAGGGTGGTGACTACAGTGACAACAGAGGCAGCGAAGCTGAGAAAAACAAAAGGGATTAGAGTCTTCAGAACATTTGTGATGCCTTCTAACCTTGTAAGATTGATATTTCTTAAATCAGCTAAAAGTAGAAATACCACAGTGTAGAATCCTGTTTCCAGTTAAGCATCAATTTAAGAGATGTCAGTTCATCAAAGTGGATATCTTTTAAGATAGCATCTAAGGGGAAGATCAAGCAATCTTAGTTTTAGCTTTGGCTAGGCCTCGCTGTGGCGATCTCATTAGCTAGCTCTAACTTAATGTAGCTCTTGTTGTTTTAGCCGGGCTACCTGAGACTGCATGAGCCCACAAATGACACAGGCTGCAGTTACTGCACTCTGTATAGCAGTTCGATATACATTTCTGTGACAGAATAATCGAGAAAAAGTCTGATTCCGATCTGAGGTCTTTGTTCGGTTTTGTGGGGCAGTACTCTGCACTGCATGTTTTTCAAGCAAAAAAAATAAAAAAAAATACAATCCATGCAAAAACCTGTACGTCTCATAAGTGCTTCACTGCAGATGTATCATAAGCATGAGGCCACGACCTGGAACTCTGTATCAATACCATTATACATAGTGCATGTCAGCTCACTCAGCACGCAGTCGCTGATGTGTGCTTTTTGTGTCGTAAGTGTGTGGATTGACAGAAAAAAAAAAAAGTGGCTGAGTGATGGGGCACCTGCCTAAAAACTACAATAAAGACGCCGTGCTTTTAGGGGTCAGCTATGACATATTTAGCATTCACGTCCCTCCATCAACGGGCAGACATCAATTTTATATGTTGTTCATTTTGTTACAATAAACTTGGTGAAGTGGATCCTGAAAACCTTTTATCGGGAATGGCGTGGCGGAGAACCATGAAATACAAGTGCAAGTGACAGGAGTGTGAATTCACATGACTTCACATTTTCGCATTTCCTCAAAGTGACAAGTAAACACCTTAAATCTGTAATGCTATATGCATAATGCATCAACTGTGTTTTGACATCCATCATTTAGTGCTGACTACAGCAAAATGCCAGCGTATAGTGCCACCACCAAGAGCACATAATGCAGGGAATATATTCAGGTCACAAAGTTTTAAAAGGATTGCAAATTCTCTGCGTATGTGTGTGTGAGTGTGCCTTTCCTGTCAGGGAACTCAATGAGCTGTTTACATTACAAAAGAGATCTCCCAGGCCTTTGCAACGGAAAAGACACCAAATAGTTTAGTACACAGTGGGAAGCACACACTGAACTGAAGCATGGATAATCATAACTCTTGTTATACCAATTATTGAACTTGGAAATAGCGGAGGTTTGACATTTTGAGTCAACCCGGGAGCACAAGCTCAGACAGTGCAAACATCATTTTGTCGATGTCCATAAAAGATGATGTTTCCTCCACTGGAGAGTGACAGCAAGTTTTTTTTTGGATACTGCCTCCGAAACGCCGCTCTTACTGTATGATAGTGAACACGAAGACAGTACAGAGCCGTGGAAGAACAGCTTCCGCTCTGTGCAGTGTGTACAGCAGAACAGGCATACACGAGGCCCGCTGCTGAGCTGCTTTCAAGACCTGTTAGGTTACAAACAGCTCAAAAGTTGCACAAAACAGAGAGCTGTACGTCTTTTCTTAAGACGGAGCCAGAGTAGAGAGAGCTGAAAATGTTTTCCCCCCCTCATCATATTTCTGTTCTGAAAGCGAATCCAAGCAAGAATTTAATTCCACCATAGTCTTGCATAGCCAGAGCTATCTCCACCTCGCTGTGTCAGGGCCAGAGAGAGGTCTGGCTGCCCCATTATAATTCTTTAAGCCAATCGCAATCGTCTTGGGCAGTGCAAAGCCAATGATGCATGGTGCCCCTGCAAAACAGTACCGGGGCACTTGTTTAGTTGTAACATTTGCAAGAAGAAGTTAAATCCCCACAAAAGAGAAGTAACAGCTGCCAGCTTGTTCAGGTTTACACAGTTAGCAACCACGTCAGCATTAGGTGAACCTGCCTGTAGGTTGCTCGCCGTGGTTGCTGTTGGTGCTATTTTTGTTGCTGTTTCCCAAAGTGTTAATATTTTCAAAACAGGAAGCTGCCGTTGACTGTCTTTTTTGGCAGTCTACATCATGTGTGTAGGAGCCCATCGTGACACATTCAAATCTATGACTTGCTATCAATGAATGCTCCCACCAACACCAACAGGATTTTATCTGCAGGTGAAAACAGACTTTTTTTCACTCACTGGTCAATTCTGACTTCAGATTTCTGTTTTGCATATTTAAATGAACTTAAAGTATCAAAAACATATATAAACATCATACAAAAAACAATTGACTCAATTAAATTAATCAATTGGGGATAAACACAACAAAAAAAATGAAGTATGTAAAAATCTTAATGTAAGTAATAAACTGGGAACGTTTCATGGTGATATCTAATGGTTAGAAATGCCACCCTATTCACCTTCAGTCTTCCTTATTGCCTAAAATGAAGCAGCCAGAGTTTGAAACCAGTCTGATCATAGACGGTGTGTGCTCATCTAACTGTGAGGCTGTAACTTCGTCTGTTCAGCTACAATAGACAAGTGAGATCTGGGTTACATGCCCCCTTATCCCTGTAGCCCCCCGGGCACAGCTGTGCTCTGTGGTTGACTACATGCTACAGCAGCCGTGAGAAGCTCTCCCCCAGGAAAGAGCATGTTTACTTATTCATTTGCACCTTCTTGTTTTAAATTCCACAGACAATGTCTGAATGGGAGCATCGCTAGGAGGAAGGAATCCCCAAAGCAATACCTATGATACAATAGCAGCGTCTGGGTATATGGGCGTGTGTTTCCTTGTGTATGCATGACTGCGAGTCATTGTGGTGTGTGCGTGTGTGTGTTTTCTAAAGTGAAGTATTTATCACTGAAATGGTTGGTTGATGTAAGACCCAATTATTGATGACAATAGGCTCCATCCATCGACCCTGGGAGAGGATATAGGCTAGTGGGCTTCCATATTGAGGTGGCTTTCTGTGAATACTGCTCCCCAGAGGGGCGTGCTCCAAGATTTACCCCTGCTTATTGTTCCTCGGTGGCACCACTATCGACAGCACATCACTCACTCAAGGCTGGAGAAATAACAGCATTGGCATTGTCCTAAAACATGTGGAAGTGCTCTGCACTAAAAAATAACGGCCTCTTGGACCTTCAACTTTGATTTGTATTTACAACAGTCTCTGTGGTGGCACTAAATAGTGCGGAGCTCAAGGCATGTCATGCCTTGCGGGCTAATCATAAACTGAGGATTACCTGTTTGTGGATGTGCGTAGATATACTGCATTGGCATGAATGTCTGTGTGTGCGCTATGTGCGCGACCACGCGTGCGTGTGCATCCAAACAAGAAGGTGTGTGTGTGTGCATGTGTCGCTGTTTTGTTGTGACTAATGAGGAGCAGCTGAATTGGCCTGCCTGGTGATTTGTACTAGCTGCTTAATGATGATGAGGCCTGATGGGATGCCAGGTTCGTGTGTTTGTCTGCAAACATCAACAATCTGTTCCAGACGATCTGCCAGACACCAGATCAGGGGGAACAACATCAAATGACACAGTCATGTTGATTACATCATTAAAAAATATTATCAAGGAGGTTTAGCAGCATGTAATTACCGGGGACAAGACTGGAATGATCAGAAAATTATGTGGAGTAAACACTCTTCAACGGCTTGATGAAGCAATCAGCACAATGTTTTGTGTGCGCACTACTTCATGAGTTACAGTTTATACTGTCTGTATATGCAACACACTTGCAGAGTACTTCAATTAAGAGCACTTAGCAGACTCTGTGCTTGACAAACTCCATCCCTCCCTCCTGTGTGGCCTCCCCAGATCTCTTCCTCCCTTCTTTTTTCCGTCTCTGACTGCTGTCTTTCCTCCCTGCCACAACCTGTCCCCTTTGGGCAGCAGTGCTCATGGAGTCTAATAGGACGCTCCTTACCTTGGGAATTAGCCTGTAAGACCCCGATGCTGTCATCAAACTGCATAGATTTGATGTTGAGTGATGCCAAGATGCATTCCTTATCCTGCAGTGAGGCATCTTCGATATTGTTCTGATTGGCTGACAGTATTACGCACATGTCGCAGAGGTTGATGTTGACAGCCCTTAAATCTGCCCGACTTAATGGTGTACCCTTCAGGGTGAGGAGAACAGAGGGAAAGAGCAAGGCAGAGAGAGAGAGGGGGGGGGAGAAAAGAGACAGACATAGGGGAGAGAAAAACAAATTTAAGAAGTGAGCAGAGTGGAGCTGTGGGAAATTAGTTAACAAGTATTCTTGTTTTGAGGCGATGACATTCCACTGATCTAACTGGGCACTGGAGAATCAGAGACATGGACTAATCTAAAGGCTAGTCTGCGCTGAGGGCTGTGTTTGGGATTCTCCTCTGATCATCAGTCAAGCCAGGCCTAACAAGCTCTAAGGCAGCAAGCCACGCCATCTGTGATGGGCAGTGCAGCTGCAACACACATAAACTCCACTTTGGATATGCAGGATGTGTCACAGAATGAGAGTGTGGGGAGGGGAGGGGTGGGGTTGAGTGATCATTCAATTGAGTAATGTGTGATCAAATCAAACTGACAATCGCTCTCAGGACTTCAGTGTGCATGCGACTCAAAATGTCAGCGCTTTGTTAGCGGACAGTCTGGTTTAAATGCGTCTCCTATGGCAGTGGACTGGTGCACTCACAGGTAAAATGGAGACCTTGGGGAAGTTGTGTAAAGTTTCCCACTCTCTTCGCAGGTAATCCAGCGAGCCCACAAAGACAATTGGCTTTAGCTCGTGGTAATGGAAGTTGCTGGCTCTTAAAGGCATCACCAAGTTTCGCAGCCCCACTAAAGCGGACGTGACATCCCCAAATATACAGACCACCACATGGCCGCTCAGCACTGTCATGGAGGCTTCACTCCGGGTCTGCAGGGAACAGGGGGACAAAAAGGGGGAGGGGGAGGAGAGCAGAGAGAAAGGGATGAGGAGGAGTGCAGATAGAGAACAGAGGAAGAGACACACAGAGACAAACACACATTTAGAGAATAGATATTAGCGCTGTTAACAGAGAACGTGTTAATGTGCATAAACAGTGTTTTTTAAGTCCGCTATAAACTGTTATAAACCCATATTTAATAGTTTGTTAACCAAATAGCAGTTAATCGGTAAAGAACGTACTGTTTACACATGAAACAACAAAGTTTGGTTAACCACTATTTTGTTTATAAGCAGTTCAGAAATAGAAATCTTTACACAATAAAACAAAAACAAGACACGTCTTTTTTCAAACGGGGCAGCTGATTCAATCAGTCTGCACAATGCAGTTTGTAAGATTTTAGGCACAGACAGTATGTACGACTAGGACCCTGTCATATATCAGAGAGGTATAAATAAACAAAGCTCCTCCATTGTATGAAGTTCATGTTGAGACAGAACAATGCAATGCCCTGCTTTCAAGATCTGTCGCCTGTCACGGCAGCTTGATGTGCAGTTCATTGCAAGTTTGGGTGTACGTTAAGTAAACTAAACGCTACTATGATACCAGTCAGTTTGAAACTAAAACCGTATTCTTTGTTCATATGAGACATAGGGGAAAAACTAAGGAAGAGAACAACACGGGAAAACTGCTGCAAACTGGCGCACACTATCAGTTAGAAGGTGCACTGTGTAGTTTCAGGGCAGAAATATTCATCAGAAGCCAAAAAAATCTTCATCGAATGATTATCATGCTCAAACAAACTAAATGACTGAATATAAAAACTGACCTTCAAGGACAACACAATCTCATACCGCTTTACTTTGTTTATATTTGGCGGACCCTGCCGCCTTTCTAGCTTTAATACATTGTTCTGGAGACCTTATTATTATCCTCTTATTTTCCTTTATTCATTATGGAAATAATACAAATTTAGAGTTTGTATATTGCCCTTCTGAGTTTCTGAATTCATTTTCCAAAACTACACAGTACACTTTTAAACCTGTTTCGCCAATTTCTGATTATTTACATAATGTTTTTGGTGACCCATCTAACGCAGGAACGTCCTTCAGCCAATCTTAAACTAAGTGAGAATAACAGTCCAAGTTGAATCTTTCAGTCCTGGTGTATTGGTCGGATAAAAGCAACAAATAATGCTTAAATGCCAACTATGTACGTGGTTGTGCCTTCTATTTTTGGATTTTATTTGGACAGGGTTAACCCCGCTCAAACAAATTATGCTCAAACTGAAATGCTTACAAACTGCCGTGTTAAAACACCGGAGCAAACCCATGCGTGAAGTGTTGAAATGCTGTTCACAGATCCTTGGTGGATATGTAAAAAAAAAAACAATAAACTCACCTTGAAACAACAGAGGCAGTGAGAGAAATTTCAATACATATTAGTATGCGATTGTGTCACTACAATATCTAAGGGAAACCTTCGCTCCTGAGCATACTTACTTTAACCGTTTTTTTGTTTGTTTGTTTGTTTGCTATTATTATATTTTGGAGGATTGTAGTCGCACAGTCCTTTGCTCCACTCACCAGGATGACTTTTTCGATCTCCTTTGATGGGCACCAGTGAAACATCCCTGTCGAGTCATACCTCTTCACGTTCATGTCCATGTTCTCCATTTGCTCATTCCCAGGAATAAGAAGGGGGTCGTGTCGACTGAGGAAGTAGAACAATGCATTTATTATTAGACCGTTTTGTGAGATGACTGCAGCCTTAAAAAAGAGGGTGCAACACCACCTTGAGGTGGGTTCATGAGATCTACACTGTGTATACATGCAACGTAAAAATGTCCATCCCATTCTCGTAGTGTTAAGCTTTCACTTGACTAGATACTGTAGGTCCCATAACGACCATATCATTCCTCCATTCCTTCTTGTCCTTGATGTCAAGTCATCACAAAACTCGGAGACCCTCGCGCCGGCAGTGGTGCAGAGAACAGCAAGACGTGAGTGCTACTGACTGAATGGCATGACAACACAAGGCCAATTACCAGCTTTTACCCTCTCTTCCACTTCCTGACGCCATGCGGCGCAGATAGTAAAAGCTCCAACAGGCTCACACTTTAAATATTTCAGGAATTTGCCCAATCACATTTTGCTTTCCCAACTGATGGCCATTAATGTTTCAACAGCGTGTCACAACCGAACAGGCTAATCCACAGCAGTGGGCTGCTGAGTTTTATCCGGTGTAACACTGACCATGAAAGGGCTCCTGTCAGTCCTGTTATACTGCCTCTCTTGTTCTTGCGCTTATCCTACAAGACGTGTTCTCACAGTTCCTCTACAGACAAACCAGAACATTTCACCCAAAACTCTGAGTCAGGCCAAAAATGCAAACACTTCAGTAAACGCTGCTTGTTTAACAGCAATGCAAATGTGATTTATTTACAGTTCGAGCCAGACCGTGAAATCCTCGGTTAAAGCAGCACTGTACAGCCTCCAAGAATGGGGAAGTGCGAGAGAGACAGACATTTGAGTAATATGGGAGAAAACATCTCAAGAATTTGACATACATCTCTCTCAGTATCACTCTCTCTATCCTCTATCAACACTGTCATTCGCTGACAAGGCTTTGATGTTGCCGCTTCCCTCAGCCTGCATTCGGGTTGCATACCATCGCAGGAAAAGTAAAAGTAAAAAAGAAAAAGAAAAAGAAAAAAAAAAAAAGCTGTCAATTAGCAACCCTCTCTCTCCACCTCTCTTCCCTCTATCAGTTAGCGCAGGTGATAATAACACTGACAGCATTTAGTGTTTTTACACTCAGCCTGAATCTTTCATCCGGAGGCGCGTGTTGCGCCAATCAACTCCACAGAGCCCCCGTCACTTCAGTCTGCTCAGCACCGCTCGCCTCCACACAGGGGCTGACTGGCGCATGCAGGCGGGCTGCCGCTCCAGCTCTCTCTGCCAAGACAGCTATCTTTCACAGAGCTGTCAGCAGCGTGACTGGCAGCCTGTCACCGGCTCCGCACACCTCCTTCTCCCTCTGCCTTCTCTCCGCCTCAGGTTGAACCTTCCACAAGACTCGGGGAGAGCAGACATGACGCCTGAGCCACAGTGCCACGCCCAAGGGATATCAGCTGCGGATGATACCGTGACATCTCCTGCGATTGGATGCATGTCGTCAGTCATGACCCGTCAGAAAACGGTTTGTGCGAATAGTGTAAATGCCAACAACAGAGCCGTGCGGAGGATAGGTCAGCTGGGACGGAAACTGTGATTCAATGTTGACAAAAATACCCACATTTTAATTTCTCGATAAATTCCTGAAATATTTATCACGTTACTATTACTATATAGTATATACTATTACTTGGAAATCATATAATTCATTAGAAAACACTACATTTCTAAACCGAATACATTTACAGTGCAAAGTAAATATGTCCCCCGGGTAGATACAATATTTTATCAAATATCAAATACACTTTTATATAGGACAAATATTTCCCTTACAGCCTGTCTCACTCCAGTGTCTC
>OMLP01045644.1:27585-38116 GCA_900302685.1 Spondyliosoma cantharus
ATAAATATTATTATTATATATTCTCAATTAATTGTTTTTATTATTTTATGTATTATTTTTAACAGTTAAAAAATGTATAGTATATATATATACAAACGTACAGTGAAGAAATATGCATCTCTGGCTTCAAGGTTAAGACCTTTAATAAAATAAGACTATTTAGGTGCTTGGTAAGTGTGTTCATTTTCTGTGGTGCCATAATGTGTCATTTCTTACTGTTGCTTCCTGTTTTTCCTCTACTTATTTACGATGTTCGCTTTATACAGCATGTGTGCTCTGGTTTTAAAGTTGCATTACAAATACATGTATTGTTATTATTATTGCTGTAATTGTTATTGACTAGCCTCCTAACAAAATGATCAAAGGGCCAGAATGAGCTTTAATTGGGTTAAATTAGGGAGCCAGTTGATTAGGTCTGATTTTTCTGAAGCTGTATAAGGTTGGATTACCTGGAAAATGTCCCACAGCTAAAAACACGGCTGCTTTTGAGCTCAACTTTAAAAATCTACCGCAGCACACACATTAATGCTGCAGCAATATTAATGCAAAAACCATCATGTATGATAGTAAAAAAACTTTACTGCACAATGAGTACTTTTACTTTTCAGACTTTCAGTGTAATTTGATAATACTTACATACTTTTACTTACAGTAAGTGAGCTAGACTTTTACTTGTAGTGGACTATTTTCACAGTGTGGTAATCTGAATACTGATTCCACCACTGCTCTCAGTATTTACATGTAAAAAGAATATAATACAGTGTGTCATTTACACTAATATTTTGAAATGATAGAAATGAGTATTGTGTATTGCATTCTGTATGTATAACTTTAGTTTATAATGCGTGATTTATCTATATGCAGTGTTGTAAATGATGTTTTTAAGCGTCTCCAAATATTAATGGGACAGTGGCACAGTTCTTTCAGTTCTGTCTACTGTACTTTTACCACAAAGTTTCACTCCTGTAAATTTCATTTACCACCATTCACTCTAGGTTTGCATAGAAAAGGTAGTGGTTAAATGGTTCAAAAAAAAGATGACAACACCTACATTTTGACAAGGAAAAATAAAATCTGATATCGACTCATGATCGTACCATAATGGATGTTATGGAAGTTCAAATGGGACGCATAATAAACACTTTCCCAATGGTGTGAAAACACATAATACCTTTAGAAACACAGTGCCACAGTGCAGGGGAACAATGACACAATGAGAGGTATAATATTAGTGTACAAACTAGAAAACCTTAAGTATAATGAGACAGAGACACCCACAGGTAGGATTTGGAGTGAGAGGAAGGGAAGGAGGGGCACGTCCACGGGGGCAAAGTAAAGGCGCAGTTACTCACGTCGCTTGCAGCCACACTTCTTGATTCGCTTAGGGTCTGTGATGTCATCGTGACAAGCTTTGCAGTAGAAAAATGCTCTAGAAGTGACACGGGACACGAGCTGTTTAGCACTTTACATAATCGCACCACATAACAAGTGAGTTCATCAGGATGGCCGTATTACCTCTTTACTTCTTTGGCATCACTGGCGATAAAGAATCCCAGTGTTCCCTCCTGCATCTTGACATGGTTGCCCGGGTTGATGAGAATGCTGGGTAGTCAGAGAAATAGACACATCATACTCGTTAACTTCCAGAAAATACTCAGCTCATGCACACAACATGCTAATCAAGAGGAATGGTACACACACTTGTTGAAGCCGTTAATCGGACCTGCACTGAGCTTAGCTGGACTGGGTTTTTTTCGCATCAACACATCGTCTCTACTCAAGTTTTGAGAGCTCGGTTTGCTCTGTCATGTGTCTAATGTGATTCTCACATGGATGGACAGAATGTACAACAGCATGATCGCACACTGAAATCTTAACTCTTCACAGAATGGTATTGGTCTGCCCCGGGGGGTGAGGAGGGGGACAGAGAGATACGTGTAAAGGGACAGGGGCAGAAAGAATTCAAATTATGGCCATGGAGTGGTTTTAGTCTCACCATTCAGATACATCTATTCAAAACAAATGTCATGATGGCCACTGAGACATGGCTGTAGTACAGAGAATGTACAGTAAGAGTCGTTAACTCGGTTAGTATTTGACAGTGGGATGCAAGGGAATGAACAGCTCTGTTTCTTGCTGATGCTAAGCTGATTCTAGTCAGTGACACTCTACGTCATAAGAAATAAAACCGTGGAGCAAAGTCCTAAAGTCCTAAGTCCCCTAAAAATCCGTTATGACTCTGCTGTGTTGCATTATAGTGTGAAAACAATTATAATACATGTCCTGCAAGGTAGATATTGACTTAAAATCTTGAATCATATTAATTATATTTATAGTTAAATGGCACAGCTATAATCAAAATGTGTGTTATATAACTGTATTATGTAAATAACATGGGATATATTTGTCAAATACCCTATAAGCACTTTAAGTGACTGGCTGTATCATTCCCCATTAATTAGACTGAGACAAAGAGTAGACACCACACACACATACTGTACACTCACACACGCACACACACCCGGGTCATTAATGGTCACCTGTGGGCAACAATCATCAATGATGTGAGTGTGAACTAAGAAATCAAAACACCGAACCCACAAACCTTTAAGGGTCACACTCCTTCAAAATAAGAGCCCAGGTGAAAGATGAAAAACTTTTGATGATTCTTTTTCTTGTTAGTTTGTGACGTCAATAAATGGAAAATCTTACCGTTAAATTCAAATCTTTCCGAATTAATAACTTTTCTGCCACATTTCAGTAACTAACAAATTAGTTTCTGAATGTGTGGTGCATCTAAGAAAACATCTATGTCACTACATCTTTCCTCTGGGCTCTGAAAAAGGCTACATAGGAGGAAAAAAAAAGAAAAAAAATATTAAGGGAGCAATTGAATCCATACACACACCGGGCTGTGATCAAATTGCACCAGTCATGCAGATCAGATTTTTCCCTCAACATTTTTCATTGCAAGAAGTAAAATAGCATCAAACATTCACTCAGATTGAATGGCCCCCAGAGAAGTAAACAGGCGTCGCGCCTGGCATGCTCTTTTAGTGAAAATAAATTAAAAGAAAAACAGATCAAATCAAGACAGTTCCACAAACATTGCTGCCCAAATCTGAGATTTTTCCAGGTGTATCTATCCGTGATATTTTTCTTCGGTCGGGTGCGAAACTGGTGGATAGAAGCTTAGAAAATGCATCAAAACCTCATATTGTGAGCAACAAGGCAGGCATCAAACATCTTACGTGATAAGTGTCATAGCATGCAGTTACTAAACAGCATGAGGAGCACGAGAATCAAACAGAAAGGCATAGCCACTGCAGTACAGGTATAAGGACAGGTACGTAGATGCAGACGGTTGCAGTAACTTCTGTGCAGTTGGATTGTTTCTCAAACACCAAACTGACAGGAAGTGACCTCACTTAAGAACATCTACTCGAGAGACGTACGAGCGTGACTGTACAAAGTGGACGCAGAAAAATGCACACATACATCCACACGTAAAAAAGAAATCTCCCTCTCGATGTACACGTACGCAGACGCACATACATGCACAGATGGATATACATTTAGCACTGGGAACATGAGAGGGCGATGGAATGCAAAAGTGAAATGTGGGGCACGTGTGAACATCGATGCCTGCGGTTATCAAATTTCAGTTTGGATAAACTTAATGCCATCCTAATTCAACAGCTCCATGCCCGTCCTAGTGTGTGAGTGATGAAGAGAAAACAAAGACTGGTGAGGTGCTGCTTGAAAAACACATGCTGTTATAACTGCCTGCAGCAGTGGCAGATGAAGAGTCAATTTATTTCAAGATTAAATCCAAAATATAGAACAAGAGATTATCACTGCCATCGACACCACATCTGAGGTCGAAGATTCGAAGACTGAATACGAACTCCTCACTGATTGAGCTGGCAATGATTTAAAAAACACCATGAGTGGAATAATCAGCTTGGCAAAGCTCACATACAGTAGGAGAAGAACTGAGCAACACTGAAAAAGAACTGAAAGTGAGAGAAATAAACTAAGCAAAGGACTGGTAAAGGACAAAACTGAAAAAGATCAAATAAGAGGTAGATATGGAGAGGGTGAGCGTTTGGCCTTGGTACACCGACAACAGCGAAGACAAAGAAACAGCACTTCTACAAACATGTCCAATTTATCTATGCTCTCTCTGCCTGCAAAGAAGTTAGTGCATTAAGCACAAGGGACACCATAAAAAAAGAGTTAGAAAAAGAGGCCTGTGAGATAGGGGTTGGAAAAATATCCTTGGGGGAAATTCCCAAAGTCAGAAGCTTTAAAGTGGTGGAGATTGGGTGGAACTTTGGAAGTAAGATAAGGTAGAGGGCATACCGCTTTCGGCTTCTGCAAACAACAAGAAAAAATCTCAAATCAAACAGTTATCATGAACATAAAAGGAGAGGAGAATATGAACGTTACTACAGTTTATCTGCCGATTCAGTAGGTGTGCCTTATGTGGCAGCACAGACACACAGTTATTTCATGCTTGTCCTATGGTGAGGTCCTTGCACCTAGAACCAATTGTTTACAAAAAGATCAGTTTTATTTTGATGATGGTTACCTTTTTACAAGGGAAGGACTAAATCAAATGGCATTAACAATTGTGGCTAAAAAACTGCAGTAGGTATGCAGAAATTACGCCTTCGCGTGGTATCATCAAACTCTTTATAAAAAAGTAAACGTATGCTGAAACGGCACATTTGAAGTGACTTAACTAGCATGAAAGAAGTCAGACCACAGACAGAAATGAGTGGGAACTTCTCTCTCTCTCTCTCTCTCTCTCTCTTCTCTGCAAATCTCTAGAAGGACCAAATATTTCAGCAACTAGAAATTTCATCATCTCCAATTATTCTAATAAAGATATTAATGATAATTAAAGGGTCACTCCAATTTTGCACATTCTAAAGTGTCGAATGGTCTTGGGGAGCACTACTGCATGTGTAAAACAAGTAGCATAAAGCCTTTCGTGGCTCCAGGGGAAGCTGCATGTAATCTGATAAATTAAAAAGATTTTTAAAAAAAACTGCATTGTGGGTAATGAAGGCACCAGGTTTGAAAGAGCTGAAGAAGAATTTATGGAGTGACAAAGGCCGTATCTCTGGTTCTGCTGTATTGATTTGATTCATTTGTTTTGCAACTGTCCATAATGAGTCCAACAGTTTCTTATTTCACCTCCATTACCCAAAATGCAACTTAGCCACTGAGTGACATCACTGGAGGCAATCTATCAGAATACATGCAGCTTCCTCTGGAGACACAAAAGGCTTTACACCACTATTACACATTTCTAGTAGTAATCTCCAAAACCTGTAAACACACTTTGATATATAAAATCAGTGGAGTTACTATTTAAGTTTGGCTATTGCTTGTAGGTTCGATGCAATGCAACGCGGCCTTGCCAGTGCACAGAAACATTTGACACAGGTGAATGGGAAAGGGTGGGTGAGATTTGGCAATTTGAGATTACTGAAAAACGCCATGTCATTATTGGTGATACGACTGACACTGATGCAGAGTTAGTGATTATCATACAGACTAAACAGGGTGAACAGGATCAAGTTAAGGAAATTCGTGGCATGACATTTGAATGAGCAGCAAATTGGTTACTTAGCTAACAAAGTATCTGTGATGTTTAGCACAATAAAAAAACACAATAAGACCAGTTCCAGTGCAGATACCCAAAAGTTGTCCGAAAACTCTTTTTCATTTTAGATTTTTTTAAACATTTTCTCCTGCATACCTGCCAGGTTTGTTGAAAGTATCAGATTTGTGGCTATGTAGTTGCCCCCACCGAGGATGCACAGTCAGCAGGATTTCACAAAATGATCAAAATTCAATAACATTTTGTGGATTAAACCAAGAGGCCAAGGAATTATTGATTAGCCTTTGGTGCAGATCCATAATTTGTTCTTGTTTATGCTTCTTAAATTGATGAGATGGGAATGTTTTGTCCCACTGCACTTTAATCAAAAGTTCTGGAACACTAGTGTAAGGAATAAACACTGTAAACATTTCCTCTGACTGTGCAGCCTTGGCAGACATGTGCCCTTTATCGTGTGCTCTTTCTAGTTGTAACGTCGTGCGTACTTAATGTCATTAAGGAAGGTACTGTGTATTTACTGTTTTAGCAACAAACTGAGCCTGGCAGGCACACGGCAGAAAAGGTAAGTCATGTTCACCAATGTATCATCAAAATGAATGTGAATATCAACTGTGACTAAATCTGCAAAGAGGATTATGAAAAGAAATCACAAGATATCTTATTAGAAGATCCACTTGAAGCGAGTCACACAGTAGATCAGTATTAGCACATTTGTTATTGAAAAGAAAGATCCTAATACAAACCTGCTCTCTCTCTGCTCAGACTTGTATTCGATGGCAATAAGCAACAGCTTCAGCTTCACGTAACACAGCCTGCAAAACACGTGCACTCATTAGAGGAGAACAGTACATAAGCAAATGACTGATGCGGTGGAACACCTGCGAAATTCACTCCCTTAACATCCCCACAGTCCCCTTTTCTTCACTTCAGAATCGTTAGCTACCTACCACCGACAGCGGGCTTGCTGAGCGGGGAAAGAGTGATACTTACTCACAGACAGTGGGGAAGGAGAGGCCCACAAAGGCACTGGACAGATACTCTGTGTACATCTCATTAGCCACTCCTTCTAGGTAATACTTCTGCCATGTGTCCTCCTCAATCTGACAAAAAAAAAAAAAAAAAAAAACAAGCACGCAAATGTCACATGTGAGGAGGAAAGAAAGGGAGGAGAAAAAAAAGCAACGCTGGTTTTCCTTCCAAAAGCAGCTCAATGTGGTCTGCAGATGTTCCGCCACACAACATCAGCCTGGTCATTATAAGCTGATCCATCATCTTTATGACATGAGAACAGTTCTTTGATAGAGACAAGCACCTCTTCAATTTTAAGCCACAGAAACCCTGAACAGATTCCATATGAAATGTCACAGTAAAATATGACGTGCCAGGGTGACTGAAAACACTCTAATGGAAGTCTGTCTCTGGACAAAGACGTCAAAACTTCCCTGGGAATGCACTGTGTTTGATAGATGTAGTCCATCTGTCTGCAGAGAACCTACGTAGTGTCCACTTAAAGTAACCTCACCTTCAATTAGGAGTGAATCATCTAATTCACAGAAATGCAAGAAATGTGAGAATTCATTCATCAGAGCGAGTGACTGCGACAGGGCAAGTTAAGCTTGTCCTCTGTGTTACCTCGATGAAGGACCTCATGGAGAAGAGGTTGGCAAGCATGGTGGACAGGCCTTGGGCCAGACAGCTCTGGGCGATGAAGCCTGCCTTAAGCTCCGCCAGGCAGATAGCATCATCGCCCTCCTTCCAGTTCCAGCTTGGAATGTTCAGCAGATGGGCCTTCATCACACGACAGGCAGACAGAAGAGGTCAAGAGACAGAAATGGTTATAATTTCTGAGAGGGTTAACTTCAACATTGTGGGAAATGTGCTCATTTGCTTGCTACTAGTGAGTTTAGATGAAAAGAGTGTTAAGAATCTCAGCAAGCAGCAAGCTTAGAATAGTTTAGCTTGGCAGAAAGACTGGAGTGAAAAACTGAGTGAAAACTAGCCTAACCAGGACATAATTCCATAAAAATGTATATTGTTGCTTTTAGAAACAATTTCTCAAAATGTCTCAAAACTTTTCCTGTAAAACACTTGCATGCAATACAGACGTATCCGCTGCAGTCCCACCAAACTACAGAACAGCTTCTTTCTTTCTTTGAATATTTTTATTTCTGACTTGATCTATTAAATTACATAACAAATAAAGTGACTAAAACTCCAATACTGTTATACAACCTTGTTGTACAATGATAATTAAATCCAATCTTGAATCTGAAATTATTATGGAGCATTTTTCCATCTTTCTAGAAGGCATGATTCGATAATAAAAGCAAAAAATGTTTTATATATATTTAAAAAAATAACATCAATATGCTTTAATACCAAGCCACACAATTACTTATTTGCCTTAAATGATGACAGTCAATTTAGCATTGATAAGGTCCATAATTACATGAATTGTCATTTATATAAAAGGCGGCTAGACAAACACATCGGCAGGTGTTTAAGTAATCACATTTAATATCAAGGCTGAGCGTTCTTGTGAGGGAACCCCTCCTTAAGTGCCAATCTATCATTTCTTCACTGCAAAACTGAGGTGATATATTTGTATATATCATTGTATGGTCAGGGGAGTCAGCGGACCATTCAAGTGGATGCTTGTATGACACTTGTTGCTGTGAATTAATGTCTAAACCAACTATTGTAATGCAGCACACAGTGGATTGACGCCTGCCACAAACTTTTTGCCTTGTGAGGAAGGATATGAATCAGTTTTATATATCACAGGGTACCAAAACATCTCACCTTGTTGTGATATTGTAGCATTTGTGTGATTATTCTGATCTTAGGATGGTAATTCTTGATCGAAATAACCCTAAAGGATGAAAAACAGACAGATTTAACAATGTATCCCCCTGGTCTAGTCAGTTTCCACCGATCTCAAAGTCCAGAGGAAACAGTGCATACCTCATGATGTTGGAGGCGTCTTCAGCATCAGGATCTGCACAATATTTGTTGGCTAGGATTAGGCAGGCATCTGCTGACTCGATCTATGTGTGAGGGACCAAAGACACAGATATGTGAACATGATCCTACTTGTCGGTACTAATCAGCCAGCAGTGAGTGCTTCTGACTGTCTTTCTCACTTAGAATGAAACAAATTAGTGGGTTTAACTCTAGCCAGTGCCAATACAGTTAGTCATACTGCTGATCAAACTACAGTCCCCCCCTTTCACTCTCCTGTCTCTATCCATATTGTTCAAGAAAACAAATGAAATGGATATGCCTAGACTATCAAAATTACCGGTTTACTGAATAGGATTTTACTCTTATTTCATCAGCTTTAATCTACAATGAAGTTCAATAACTGCTGTCTACAGTTTTAGGTGATCCCTCCAAGATTCCTGTCACCGACTGTACCTTCACTCTGGCGAGATCGTGAGGGTTGAGAACAGATCCCTGGTAGAATTCTACTTGGGTAAAATGACGTTTGAACAAGGCTTCCAGCTCAAGATTAGGGGAAATACTGGCACACAGAGAAAAGAGGAGAAGGGTCAGTGCATGTGACGGTACCTCATACAGTGAGTTCTGCTATAACCTACACGAGGAGAGGAAGAAAAGACAAACTTACTTATGGAGAAAAACAATTTCAACATTGACATCATCCCTGTCCTTGTGTAGGAAGTCTTTGAGGAAGTTGGAGACACTTTCGAGGGTAATATGACCACAGACCACAATATGCCTGGAAGGGGGGAAGAAATCATCTTGAGTGGGCAGCATAAATCACTGCAGACACTGGCATGTCTCCCAAAGATAATCAGTCAAACCAAAGCACTCTAACATCTAACTCAAATATAGACTGAAAAAAAAAAAATTCTATATACATGTCAAGAAATGTCTTGTCAAAGCAAACAACTAACTGAATTATATCTTTTTTGCCATAAAAGTGAATATTTTCCCTCATGTAATGCAAGTGGTTAAATTCTGCACGACAAGTGCAATCAAACACTCAACTCTGAACCACTTTAGAAAATCTAAGATATAATCACACAGCCCACAGTGGTTGGATTGTCATCCGTTCTCAATATAAAAACTGTCCCTTCAGCCAAACCACCCCTTTGTGAGCTGAATGGATGTTGACAAAGACATGTACATCAATATGCCTGTGCTTTTATACAGAACATTACTGAGAACTTTCAAAGTGATTTGGAGGCCTGCGGTTGACACAAACTCTAAACAGGACCTCGGAGTGCTTGACGGGTCCCCTGGCAAAACATGAGGGTGCATTACAGCAGAGGGATCTGTCAGGCGGCGCGCAGGGCTGATTACAGTCAGCGGTGAGGAAGTACAACGTCAGATTGCAACGATTTTTCAGTTGAGGTTGTGTCCCTGTTTGTCCTCTGACTGCACTGTAGGCCAGAGTGATCGAGGGTCAGCTTCACTTATTTATAGACCGAATCACAATGTTGCTGCACGATGACCTCCGGGCATAAAACCCTGGCAAGTATACGCTCACATAGAATTTAATTGACTTGTGTAATGATGCTAATTCAAAGTGTTATTATTCAGTTATTTATCTTAAATGCATGTTCAATGCTGTCTCAGTTTCCTCATGATAAAAGTTTGACTAAGGTTGGAGAATTAATTTACCTGTTGGGCCACAGACTACAGAAAATGACAGCTTAAGTCAACCTGAAGGCAGCAGTTAGACCAAGATGCTCTGTTTAAAGACGTACCAAAGCACGCTGCACATAAAATAAGCCTAGTAGAAAAACGTCAGAGAGGTCTACTTTAAATGTTGTCACTGAAAATGGCAACACAAATAAATAAAGTTTGCTGATTGCTAATCAGTGGCCACTTGTCTACCCGGGAGTAGCTTGTTGTTACCGCAACATCACG
>OMLP01045644.1:38361-55792 GCA_900302685.1 Spondyliosoma cantharus
ACTACAGGTGAAAACAGATAGAACCATGAATCGTCCTCAGTTCATCACTTACATTTTGAAAATTAGATTTATATTGTTGAGTTTTCTGATTTCTGTAGTTTAAATATGCAATTGATATTACATTATGTAATTAAACTGGACTAGAACAAAAATAATAAATAAATAATAAATTATTTTGGACCTCAAAACTGAGCAGTTTTCACCTGTCGGGCCTTCTCTTATTATGAAGTGTTCCTAATCCATTAATGCTATTGTAGAAGAGTCCTTTAATGAAATAAGAGAAGTTATTTAAAACGCTCAGAAAGTGGTGCTAATAACTGCAAATGTCAGTATTCAACCATGACATCGTTATGATCTAATCACACTAATCTAGTGGATTTAAGACACTTATATATGCTTCATTTGCACTGTGGTAAGCTGAGCTACCCTTCTGGAGTCAAAGTTAAATGTCACCAAGTCTCACTGCCAAACCCCTAAATGAGAAATCCAAACATGCTCAGTAGAATCCAGCCCTTATATTGACATGGATTAGTTTGGACACTCGGCAGACACCCTAATTACCCTATAGAGACCTGTAAGGCAATCTATGTAATGACAATGGCCTTATCCACTACTTAGCAGGATGTGCCAGGAGACAAATGAACCACTTTAGTTTGGAGTGCCTGAGTACTGGACAGCTTTGCAATTTAACACTGTAATATTAGGTTACTCTTTCCTAAAATGAAAAAAACCCCACTGTGGTCATATTTGTTCACTGTTCAAATTCTTATCATCAAACTGGATTTGTTTCCCTTAATGCTCTTAAGCACAAAAAGGAAGCTCTGGCTTACACATTAACCTTGACGTCTTCGACTGTATCAAACGATACCGAAATCTGACTTGGTTTGGCAGATTTAAAGGAAACAGAGATATTTATTCATGTTAGATGAGAACCATAGTCCAAATAGCTGAGCGCTCTCCTATCCTGTACCAGATGGACCGGGTAGGGCTCAACTGAAGTGGACTTGGCAATGCAATGTGACAGGCATATTGAGCGAATGGCAGTCTGTGGATGTTGCGGGGCATAATGGTCTTCGCAGATGTCGCCTCTGTCCTTTAAGAGAATCTAACGAGCAGCCGTGATCGCATGGTTGGCCAGAGTTGAGCAAAGGGCCGTGTGGTCTTACGAGCTGATGAGCTGAGATGTCTGTGGGCAGCCAGCAGTATTTGGCGCACGATGTCTCTCGCTTTTAAGAGACGAAAAACATAGACGGTCATGTTTTCCTATTCCCAGTATCCAGATGCCCTTCTGCAAGGATAGTAGAGGGAACGTGTAGATTTATATGGTGTATTATTTGGTCCATGTGGTTTCAACATGAGATTAAGAGCCACTCGCTTCTTTAAGCACACACGCACCAAAAGCACAAACCTGAAAGTGGGCTTGCATGACACACACCCTCAGGTCAGAGAAGCACATGTGGTGCTTGTCTTTCACTGCGAGTGGGCGATTTCCAAGCAAAGCTAAATGCCCTTCCTTGTGTTTTAAACTTAGCCGCTAGTTTGAGTCTCTGTATTTTAATCTTCACTTGATAGACATCATCGTGTAGTTTTGGGGAAGTTGTTTTTTTGTTGTTTGTTTATTCGTTTTCATGACTGAATAAGCAGACTGACCTTGAAGGACAACACAGTTTCATACTGTTTCACTTTGTTTATATTTGGCGGACCCTGCCACCTTTCTAGTTTTAAACAGTGTTCTTGGGGCCTTATTTTCCTCTGAGAATAGCCTGTTCACTTATGGAAAGATAAACATTTGAGGTATGTATTATTACCTCATTTATATGTAAATATTAATATTCTGAGTTTGGATTTCTTCTCTAAAACCCTAACGTGCCGCTTTAAAGTTGGTGTACCTATTCTGAGTTTACCTGGTTAAATAGGATTTAATAAACTATATTACAGATGGTTAAACCATTTATATTTGCTTCATGGACATAATACCTTCCCTCTGGTTAACCTGTTTATACAGTATAGCTTAAACTGTAGACATAACTAAAATAAAAATCAAAAAAAAAATATTGAGCACTTTTTTTTTCTTTTTACAAGAAAACAAAACACATCAAACCAGAAACTTAAAAAAAAAAAGAAGAAGAAGCAAAATGCAAAAGGGCGTCACAGAGCGTGCACACAAAACATGCAGTCAGGATAAAAACATCCCAGGATGTCATTTGGGATGCGCTGAATACAAACAGAGCTCAAACATCAGCAACAGAGGTCACTCACTTGATACTGCTCTAATCCTTTTGGTGAGTGATGCAACTTACTGCAAGAATCAACACGTCTTAGTTCCCTTTTTATTCCTTTTCAGGGAATTTTTAAGTAAGTGAAATTGACAATGAGAAGAATGAAAACAGCAAGGTGTAGCCATTGCAAACCTAACAGAATTACACGTGCAGGTAAATATATATGTGCACTTTGCCTTTACAGTGCACTGGCTACGTGCATTGTCATGCCCGACAGTGTGGGAGTTGCTCGGCCTGCACGACTTTCAAGGGTGTATGTCAGAGTTCAGCCAGAGGTGTCAGGGTTTCTGCGCCAACCCCGCTGTTGAAGTTGGGGCTAATGTAAACCATAGAGTCATAATGGAAACCACAGAGCCCCGAGTGCAGCGGGCGCCAACGGAACGCAACACTTGTCATTACTGTATCAGCATACGCAGGCTGAGCGCTGTCACTGCACTCGCGGGTGTATGCTACACTGCACAGAGTACAATAAGCAGCGCTAGCATGAAACAGAACCTCAGCACGCCTCCAATGCGAGTCCCTCTCACTTCCAAGTAACCTTCAAGGGCCTGTTTCAAATGACAGGCGAGATCAAATAGGCATTTAAAATAGTTCACAATGTATCATGACCTCATTGTTTGCGAGCTCTGTAATCAGTCAGATACTTGTAATCTCCTAATCTCATTTCCACGATGGACTCTTTTTCTTTTTTTTTTTTTGCGCTGACAGCTGCTAAATGACTGCACCGCCGACGGCAACACTAAACCCACATGACAAGCCGGTTTTGTCTACGTGTCAAGTCCTCTACATGTAAACACCGAACACATGCATATCTAAATGATTTTGCACGGAGCCCGGTGCCACTCTAAGCCCGTGTGCTTGGTGGGTATCTTCTGATTGCTCCCATATGTTTGCGCTGCACGGTTAACCAGAAAGAGAAATGGAAAGGGGGTGCGGAAGGAGAAAATAAAGTGTGCGAGAGAAACTATCCTCGGTTTTGACAAGGGCTTCTCTCAACACCCATCTGCGAGTCTCGGCTGAGGTCGCCAGCCAAACATAACATTTCATCAATCTTATCTCAACGACAGGCAAACATTATCGAACAAAGGCTTTTTTTTTCCCCTAACGCTGACTCCCTGGGATGTGCCTTGCTGACGCAGAATGACTGAAACCGACGGCAGTAAGATCGGAGAAGAGAAAGAGAGTGAGAAAGACAAGACAGCACAGTAGTAGAGGAGGAGAAGAGAGGAGAGGTCTAAACTCCCTGTTCTGAAGACACACCACATTTGGATTAAAATCAATCTGTGTGCTGAATACCAGTAAGGTTTGAGCCACGGGGGAGAGGGAGAACAGCACTGCACGATAAGAACTGTGGTAATCCTGTCCAGACAGTAAAATGACCACAGTCTCACACATACTTCACAGTGCACTGGAACCTCTGCTGCGAGAGGCCAATTACACACACACATAAATAACAAGAGCGTCCGGAGACGAGCTCCACCACCACACAGACACGAGAACCAGGCGAGCACTAAGAACCAAGCAGGCAAAGCAAGCCAAAAGCAATTGAGAGCCTCCAATGGGAGCCGAGGCATCCAGCATTCAGGGTGTGGGAGCTGACTGAAGATCAGGGCCAGAGATATGTCAAGCATTGATGATGCGATGATCTAGCGGTGACAGACAACGGGAAGATGGCTTTTTCATGGAGTTGGCCATCAATGAAAGAAGCCACAAGACTGCAGGTCACAGAGAACATGCTGGAAATGATGCAGTTAAAGAAAAGTAATTCCATAAAACATGCAAAACAAGCAAAAAAGAAACAAGAAAAGAAATCATATCCTGCAATAGTCATTGAGATTGATGATGCTTGGTAAAGACCACCAATAATAATGCATTTGCAGATTATTTAAATCTTTCTATTTTCTTGTGGAAAAAAAAAAAATCCTTTAGAAACGGATAGTAGGGGTTTCATGACTATTTTTTCTTTCATTTTGATGGATTATGTACTAATTCATCCCTGTAGGCAAGAGTGTATTAATGAGGGACCAGATCTAATAAGAAATGGAACAACACATAGTGCAAGGATATTATATATAGAGCGAGGCACCACACGTTAGTACACTGCAAGTAGTAGTCATGAAAGCTCTATTTTCCAAAATTAAATTAAAGCGCAACACAGGATGTTTCGAGGAGGACAAAGAAAGAAAATGAAAGGCACACGAATGACTTCAGGAAAGCTCTGAGAGAAGGACAGACAGAGGCAGAGACAGAAGAGAAGATAGAGAGACAGAGCGTGAGAGAGAGAGAGAGAGAGTAAAGGGGGCATGGACATGTGTGTCCTAATGGCCAAGGTCTCCAGTCACGCAGTGTGACTTGGCATTATAAAGTAACTTTACTGCTCAAGAAAAAAGTAAGGTAAACTAACCCCCAGTAACTCTAAACTTGAGGGGGGTGCACTTGAGTCACACAACCACACCTTGTCTGGATTTCAACTTACTTTCTGCCTCGTGTCGAGTTATAACTCCCTCCGTATTTCTTCCGATTAAGGATGAGAGCAGCAATTTCTGGCACGTAGCGAGCAAACATGGCCTACATGCATGGAACAGAAAAAAAGAAAAAGGCATGCAGAGAGGGTTCTACCGCACACAGAAAAACAGCAGAACCATCTGGAATACTTACTTTCTCCCATTAACCGCACTATAGGAACCACCATATTTCTTGCGGTTTCCTATTAACTCTATGATTTCAGGGACGTAGCTGGCAAACATGGCCTAAGGAGAAGATAGAAGACAGAAGAAGAGACTAAAAAAGAGACTAGAACGCCGCAGAGTGGGTGGTGGGGAAACTGGCGCCTGAATCCAAATTTCTGAGGAGAGAAAGTATAGTTTTCTTTTATAAAAAAAAACTCTCTCATTGTCTCGCTAAACTCCACAAGAGAGCTTTATGGAACCAAAAAAAAATAATTATTAGTTTTTGTTGTTGAGAAAAAAATAGCCCCAGTTTTTAAAGGTTTCGGAACAGGTTTGATTAGTGGGCAAGAATTTTGTCACAGCTGGTGAAAGGACAGTCTGTGATAGCACCCGAAATCTCTCTGGGTAGCAGAATTTTTCGTTGAGAGCTGCAGGGGAGTATAAACCTATGTGCCATGTTTTGTCCAACAAACACAGATGATCTGGCAGGTTGATTTGAATAGGCTCACCTGATGGTCCACAGCTGCAAAACACATTAAGACTCATTTGTTGGGCTGGAAAATGAGCTGGATGCATTTTGCAAAGTTTCACAGCCTGATATTCTAACGCGGGGGTCGTGTTTACATTTACCGGCTAACAACGGGGCTCTCGCTGACACTACTCATCTGGGCTTACATCGACAATAAGGAACAAAGAGGTGCCCCTTGCTCTTGTGAATACAAACCTAAGCCACGCTCGGGGAGTGTGCTTATACATTACCAGGAATAATGTGAAATGACGTGAGTTTAATGCGATCCCTGGCTTTAAAAGATCTCCAGCCTGAAGTCATTACGGAGCCACTGCTGCTGATAGGAAGCAGGCTGAGGTACGAGCCTAAAGACTTCCAGAGCTCTCAGCGAGGAGAAAAACACCACCTATCACCATGACCACGACACCGTACACATCGACACAGCTGCGGGTCATCAGCGCAGAGCGATAGCTGTCCAAATACAGAACACAGTAACACTGATTTGGTTAGGTCCTCCATTTTTTTTTGGTTTTTGTGCTCGCAGGTGTGTGTGTGTGTGTGTGTGTGTGTGTGTGTGTGCGTGCGTGCGTGCGTGTGTGTGTGTGCGCGCCTATGCATGCTGTACTAGTGGTAGCCCAACAGGACGCTACATCAGAGGAAGGTGAAGGAGGGAGGCTGCTCTCGCTATGGTAACAGTCAGGCTGGCCTAAGCCTCATCTCCCTGCCCCTGTGTTTGTTGGAATTGTGGGAAGAGACACGGGAGGAGGGGTGTCCTGAAACCGCAACTGCTTTTAAGAAAACGGTAACAACATCGTCAGACAAGAGCTTATACTCTAATCAAATACAGGAATGACACATAAGGGGCGGAGACAAAGGAGCACATAGTACTATAACTACAGTAGACAGGATACAGTAGGCTAAACAGAAGGATACAACTGCACTGTGACGAGAAATAACATTTGCTGGTACAGGCAACATATTTCTAATATTTTCTTTTAAAAAGAGCACAATGTTGAAATATTACAAAAATTCACATGGTCATATTCATTTTTCATTAATCTATCAGTTTCAACAGTCTACTGATGGGGGCAGGCAGGATGTAGGAGGGGATAAGGGGGATAAGGGAGAAAGAAAAGCCTGATTTTACCAAACCACCGAGGATGAAGAAGACCATGAACAGGCGCCCCAAGGTGGTTTTTGCATAGACATCCCCGTAGCCCACCGTAGACATCGTCACCATCAGCAAATAGACACATTCCCAGTAGGAAAGTGACTGGGAATTCTGGAAGTTTTCCCAAGGATCCCCTGAGTTTTCCACCTGAAATGGAGAAGAGCGAGCGAGGGAGGGAAGGACAATTAGACATGACTCTAACCAACAATTTGTAAATAAGGTTTTTGCATGGAGAAACTGTTTAATCAAGCTTGATTAAATCCAGCTACAACTGCTCATGCGTTCATCTTTGTTTAGTTATACCGTATGTTCTATCTATATTGAGCTTAGGCTGCCATCTAGTGGTGAAACACTTTGCTGCTTTACTGAACTCTCAACATGTATCATTATGACAAACTGCATACAATATTTCTTTTTTTAAATACTTATTTGCATTTACCAGATAGCATGTCAAATATAATCACAGTAACATTGGGAAATGACATGGCATACAATCAGGGGTCTCTTCCAGATATGACCTGGGAAAATAGCAGCTCCATGCTACGTGTCCTCGAGTGCTGGGAAACAAAACTTCTGCTTTTATAATACTTACTATGTTTCTTTCCTAGTTGTCAATCATTGATTTAAAGTCAAGGGATGTTTCATAGTCACAACTTATAAGGTACCTTTTCAAATCTTAACATTTCTGAAAATATAGCAGATTTTTTCTATTCATTTTTTTTTTTACACAGAAATTGTTGATTCTTTGCCTTCTGACAATCATGATTGATCATGATTTACCCTACTTCAAGTTCCTACTGCGCAAAGGGGCTTTATAAACTATTATCATGAAATTCTGAGTATGTATAGGTTGGTGACGCTCTAATTAATAATTAATGTCATTATTATTATTATAATAATAGCTTTGCGACTCATGTTGGTGTTGTTCTTGGAACATCATTATCGATGTTGCTCAAGGACCATCATCTTAACCTACAAAACAACAGTTGTGGCTCAGTTGAACTCACAGTCCAGGACTCTCACCTAGGACTCTGGAGTTTGTGTCTTGTTGGGAACACATTGCTCTACTGTTCACTTATCATTTTTATACTATGTTCGCTTATTGTTTCCTGTTTATCTGTGTTCCTGTTTTTTTCTGTTCTCTGTCAAAGTTTAGTTAGGTTTAGACAACAGAAGTACTTGGTTAAGTTCAGAAAAAGATGATTCAGTCTAAAATAGACCCTTTCACAACATTTTTACTGCATGTTAGAAAGAATAACTTCCCCCATGTGCATGTTTTTTCTGTGCTTTCTCCCTGGTTATGACATTGCAAAAACACGATAGGTGAGCTGCAATGATGGACCTGGAGCAGCATTAATCATAACGTTCCAGCAAGAACACCAACACGGCCATATCAGAATGTGCATAAATATATCCACTGCTAGTGCTCTCAAAATTTCCACAAGTACATGTTGGAAATGTAAATGCTCTGCTCTCTATTGAGTTAACTATTGAGTGTATATTATATTATCATGAGTTATCATTATGAGTTAAGTTGCTGGAATCAGTATTGGGAGAGAAAGCTGAACCAATGCATTGCTACCGGGGGACTTGCGTCACAGTTGTATCGCACCAGTTAGTCAGTCGCCCTCCTCACTGGCTCATTAATCACTGGACCCCACTGGCCCTCGCATCTGTCCACTTACCAAATGTATGAATCCAGCAGCTGTGAGCCATGTGCTTATGAAGATGGAACACAGGTTCACCAGCTTGATGGAATTGCTGGAGAGGAAGAAGAAGTTAAAAACAATAAAAAATAAATAAATAAATAAAAAAAAAACCTCTCAAAGACATTAGACCACACACGCTTGCACACACCGAGATTCATGATAATGAAAGTAACAGCAGGACGGAGAGCCTGATGTGACTCACAATAACCTTTAAAGCCAGGGGAGCTGAGGTGGAACTTAAATAGATTGTGGGCATATCAACAGATAAAAGAAAATGTGCTGTAAAAATGATGAAAGGCAGCACAGTGACGCACAGAATGGGACTGTTAAACAGCACATAAAACACATCATTATTAACTTAAACATACAATTACGACACCTCGTAAAATACGCTCAAGACATGCAGCTCAACATTAATCTGAGCGACTGATGAGCGAATGAGGAAAACCTTATTCCTACCTTGTTTTCAAGATATTCAAAAACTGTAAGATTTCCGAGAACTGTATCAATCTTAGCGCTCGCAGGAATCTTAAACCTGGGAGAGAAAGACAAAGAGAGAGACAAGAATAAGTCTCACACTGGTTCATATTCACACACGCGTTTCATAAGTTTGGTGTTTTCCGAAAACATCTTGACAGCAGCAGCAGCAGCAGCAGCAGAGAAATATGAAAGCAGCAGCTGTGAAGAAACACTAAATTCACTCAGACAGGTCCGAATGTTTTTCTGCAGCACTTAGGCATATGATGCAAAATTTAGCCTGTGAGACACAAGAAGAAGTTACAAAAACACTTTATTCAAGACGATGTGTTGGAATTATTTATGCATCCAAACAAGTTCGGGGGAACATTATGTGGCCTACTTTACATGAGCTTCGGTCTGTATCCAAGAGCAGCTAGCCGTGGGATTATTGAACAACGTGACACCTGCCTCATTGTCTTTTTACATAACGCGACTGATCCCATGCAAACGTGCGTGTGCTCTGTTCCTGTGTGTGTCAGTTTGTGAGACGACAAGTGATGCGATTTACTGCTTCGCAAGATAAGACAGTGGCCACATGCTTGTCACCAAACAGACCAACCACCCTCCATTCAAGACTCAACTTCAAGATCTGGGTTGAGAAAGTCATAAAAACAGACAATGTATGTATATCCACTGGAACTAACGCCCTTACCCCATTTGGAGAGGATGCTTAAATAGGACCGTGCTGAATGACACAGTCCCGTCTGATCTTCCTTTTTCTCCCGTGCATGATAGCCCTTTTTCACCCTGTACCCATGATGATAAAGATCGCCACCGGACTTCTTTCGCCTCCGGTTCTCTCTGAGGGTCTCCAAATTAATGTCACTGACTGAACGCCGGTACATAAGCAGCTTTTGAGGAAGCATTGTTTCAGATTTGTCAATACCGTCCAAGGAATTCCTTTGTCTTCTTCCCAAGATGGGAATTAAAAATCAGCACGGCAAAAAATATTTAGGCCAGCGGGGGGGGAGAATTTCAAAAGCAACTCCCGAAAACGATAAGAGATAATTCCTAGTTAAAGCAAAAACCATCCAGCGTTAAGAGTTCCTTGTAAAACAAACATCTCTAAATACTGTTAAATCCATAGTCACTGCTGCGGACAGATGAGACAGCTGGAGCTGTTTTTTTTGTCTAATCATGCCAGTCTTGCCAGGGACTGTGTCTCTGTGTGCAAAATATCGGCTTTAATATAGGTTTGTTTTTTTCCCCATTTTGTTACAGTGCCTTTAATCCTCACAACCCAAACAGATTTACCTTTCTCTTGCCCCTTTTAGTGCTCTACTATGAACCCTTGGAAAGCTTTGTCTCCCTCAACACACAGCTGTGTTGAAAATGTCTCCTAAAAAAAAAAAAAAAAAAGTCTGAACCATGCCAGGGATTAGCAGAGATAAATTTAAAATGAAAATAATACAGAACAAAAACAATAATCCTGATTTGTGTCAGTGTCCTGTTTCCACGGGGGAAATTTCAAACAGCTGAGTTTAAATGAGCTGCTGGTAGCTTACAGTTATTGAACAGCTCCGGGCTGGAGTCGGTTCAGTTACAGTACAAACAGATATTGTCAGACATGGAAAGATTTCTGTCAGATTAGAGATTCATTCTTTAAAATACATTTTGCATTTTATTTAATGACAACATTAGAATTAAAATGTCATTTTTAACATGACCTTGAACATTTGTAGACTGGTAATACCCCGGGCAGGATTATCCATGTATGGCATCGCGTAAGAGCTCAGTGGCACCACCCAATGTGTCCTGCTCCAAATAAATAACACTATAATTGTTATGTAATTTAAGAGATGCAAACAGGTGAAAAATGAATTGTTGATACAACATTTACATAACGTCTGTGCGTCTTTCAGCACCCCAGAGGCTCGTAGGTTGGTTAGGACAGAAATAAGAGTAGTGCATTCTATTGATGAAAGAAAATATGTTCAAAGACGATTTTGCCAATCCACCCTTGTGTGAAATAAGCACATTACAGTACACAATCATATTCCTGAGCCTAACTGTTCTTTAGTTAATTACAGAAAACCAAGTGCTTCAGAAATGTTTTTTTTTTTTTTTGTGGATTTTGCGATCGAAACAAATGAGACTATTGTCTTAATCTTTAAATCTCTGTTTCCAAATAAAAATGATTCATGCAGGAACACTCTCGTCATTGATTAAATCATTTATTGCAACAAATGATATACAGTTAGGCTTGGCGCTGAAGGCTCCGCTCCAGAAGCTCCCCGGATTTGACATGCAGCATACTCAAGTCAATCCGGGGAGGGCGATGCATACCCCCTGCAGGAGTTGAGTCGAAGCGACTAGATAAATTTAGCCATTTTTTGGCTCAGACTAGGCAGGTGGAGGCTGGGGTGGTGGTGGCAAGCTTGCCGACAGCAGCGATGTGCGTGCAGCAGTGTTGAAGGAGGGATCAGTGAGTGACGGCCTTGGGTTTAAATGGACCGCCTAATTTGGAAGAGCGGCTGTGGTTGGTCTGAGACTGATGCTGATCTGATCAGCTGGCTGTCAGCTGACTACAGCTGGGGCTTACGACTTCCGTGTCCTGCATGAATTTGCGCTATGCTTCATAACAACTACAATTTCCAGACTGAACAAAACCTCAGCTCACCTTTCAGCTGTTAAAATGGTTGCTTATGACAGCCTTTATCGGGCTTGCCTTATTAGTTATATGGGTGTGATTCTTTTTTGTCCACACACTCATTTATGGAGGAAGTAATGGCACAATTAGCATGAAATGTTGCATTCAGATTTGATCATCAGTGTGAGGGTTGGTATAGCATTTCCAATTCAAGAAACTAGGCAGGGTTTTAACTCCACTTTTAATTACCTCTGTCACCTTTATGTGTAAAAGCGAGTGCACTGCCATGAGGCCATAGAGGAGAGATTGTCCGGACACAATACCTATTTATATATTTATAATTACCGAAGCAACGCAAGCGCCAGGATAAATTAAATGTACGTTTATACAAACCACAGATATGTGGGACCTTTACATCAATGATGCAACTTTAAATATCTTTATTTGCAGTTTTCAGTTTTACCTTGTGGCGAGGCTGTGAGGCTGTTTATCCTGTCGACTGGGCTGAAACGACTCCATCACCACATGTAGTGTGGCGGGTTGTATATACTCACAATGGGATGTTCTGTTGAATAACTTGAAAAATGTCCATAAGGTATTATTCAATAAAGGACTATCAGAAAGTAAAGGAAATCCATCTGGAGGAGCCATGTTTGTGACAGCTTTTGTTCTTTACTCTCTTTGTAAGTCAATTTTGTGATGCCATTTAAAATATTTAATCAAGGGGAGTTATTAGCCTCCAGAAGTGCAAAAAGAAAGTGGACATGGTAGACTACAGACGTCAGAACCCCTTGCATCATTGCAAGAAGTGGGTTTTTAACAAGTTGCCACTACAGCATCTGTCTGTGTCGTTTTGCGAAGGGGGCAGTTGATGTCACCTCCAGTAAGAGTTGTCTTCTCCTTTGTCCTTTTCAGACGTGCATTTTTTGTTAAATGGTTGCTAAATGGTCAAACAGAGTGGATTATTTTCTTGTGAATTTTTGTGTTGGAGGTATAAACAGAAATGAGTAAAAAATTGAAAAGTATAATCAACAACTGCTTTGAAAATTTGGCACTCAGACTACAAATATTAGACATTTTACCACACTTTAAAGGCTGAGTGATGCCGTGATGGAGGCTTCTGGGGACAGCAGTCTCTCAATTAGTGTGAAGCATCTGTGTTTGTGTTATACTGTACATCTGTGTATGTGTGGGCCATGTGTTCAACACTTTGTGGGACAAATATCTGTTTTCATCATCACAATTTAGGACTCATTTGCCAACCGGGGACAAACATCATAGAATAGAACAAATGTACTGTATGTCAATACAATGTGCTCACACTTTCTGCTCGTGAGTGCATGTGTTGAAAAACTCTGAATGAAATTCTGCTCCCTTTAATCACGTGTTCGCGTATGAGAAAATCTCTTCCCCACACATGCCAAAGCCTCTTGCACACACAAGTGTCAGCCGGCCAGATGCTGATTCAAAGGGGTTTTTCTCGCTCCGTGCCCACTCTCACTTCATTGAGGATTTGCGAGCCAGAGCACGTCCTTTCTGTCACATGTCCTGGCAGAGCAGCCTACTGGGACCGTTTATCAATCAGCAGTCTGGGATGCTTCATCTGGGATAATACTGACAGTCGAGCCAGCCGGGATTAGATTACACGATGCCACGCAGCACTAAAACACACGTACAACAGAGCCCTGGACCTTACTGGACATCCATGCTGGTTAGACAGCACGTGCAGTAATGCATACATTTGACAACAATTCATTTTTGCTTTAACCATAACTCAACTTATTGCAAACATGAGCTACACGTGAGAAGCTCAGCTACAGCAAGAGGCTTAAACTACATCCACAAATGTGTTTCCCCACCCCTGAATGTACATGGAGGCTTCCTGCCAGCTACTGAAGGGCCATATGAGGCAGATGCACTTACGCCCATGACCATGTCAGGTACTGTAAGCCTCTTTCAGCAGGAAAACACAAGGGATCAACGAACAGTATGCTAAAGCACCACTAGGAGGCAGTAGCAGGTTAGAATCAAAGCCGTGCCTGAAGGCCACCACAGTACTGTACATTTTCAAAGCCAGCTCAACGTCAACATTTAGGATGCGACCAGAAAACCAGAAAACAAGACTCATCCATCAAATACAACAGCCTGGATTGTAAAATTGTCTTTGAGTGGCCCCATGGTCCTAAAAATAATCCAAACCAACACTGCAGTCCCCTTGTGGTTTTCAACGATTCAAGCACGAAGTTGAGTCGAGACTTTCAACCATCCATACGCTAATCCTCCACGGCTAGGACTCTCTTGGGAGCAATGCTCGGTTCAAGTAGTTAAAGGAGATTAATTCCCTTTTCCGAGGAAGAAATCTGCAAGCCCTCTCGCATTAGCCGCACATCGTTCCCCTCCCCTCAATCAATGTCCAATTTGCAGAGGCAGAGGGAGAACATAACTTGAAATGCATACAGCATACACTTCCTCGGGTGCAGAGTGGGCGGGCAAGCGCGCTACCACACAGCACAGGGCAGAACCCCTATTAACGGTCTTTTTATAATCTGAGCACACCTCCACTGGATCTCCAACAGTCTTCTCATGCAGGGCCACAGCCGAAAGAGTGAAGCCAGTGGTGGTGTAATTATGATGAATTATGCTGGCTGTGGTACCTATTCCCAAGAAAAGATGGGCCGATCTATCGGGAGTGAGGAGCACAATACGCATTCGTAATGACCACCATGGCTTCCTCTAAAAAAGACTGACTACACACTTAACTAAATGGAAGTAGCACCAATTATCAATCAGTCTGTTGATTATAAGGAAAACCATTATTGCGCCGCAGCTTTCTAGCAGAAGTGCATGAAGACATTAATAAGGAGCAATAGTCTTTGGGCAGAGGTGGGATGTAACAAAGTAACTTTGGCAGCATACTTAAGAAGCTTTTCAGGCATCTGTAGTTTACCTGAGTATTAATTTTTTACTTTTGCTCCCCTACATTTGAACACAAATATCTTTCTATTCCTTACATTTTTGCTTGTTACTATTAGTTTTAATTCATTTGAGGGGAATGTTCTTATTTTACACCATTGCACAGCACCTTCCCTTCATCACAAGATTAAAACCTGTTTTTGAACAGCTTGGACACATCCTTCCATCTCCATCAAGATTAAAAGTTTTTATATTATATTATTTTGATGTAGTTAGCTTTGCACATCACTCGATGGTAAAAATGTCCTTGAGAGGGATATTTTTTAATTGTATACTTTGAGTACACGGTTTAAGCATTGATTTAGTTATTTCCTGTTTTATTTTGTAATTATATCCTCCCGTGTCTTTTGTCTTCCTGTTCCCCTGTGTTCCTGTCTCTCCACCTGCACCTCATCCTTCCTCAGTTTTTTTCTGTACTTCTACTTGAGTGAAAAATATGTGCACTTTTGCAACCCATCTTCAGGACGGCTGCAATCTCATGTATTATTAGCTGCCATCAAAGGCCCTGTATCTTGTCATTTTCTCAGGCTCACACTGATTAATTGCTCTTATTTCCTGTCACAACAGGGCACTTACTGTATGTTGTAATTTCCATATTAATACAGGATATAAGCAACTAATCATGATTCCTGGCCTACCCCCTCAGAGCCTGAATATTAACAGACACTTTCAGTGCCCAATTAGTATTCTGCCTGTTCGGGTACACAACAGCCGACTGCAGATCTACACACTGTTCATTTTATAACTGCGGCTCTGCAACACTTTACGTAGCCTTTAACAAACACCACTGCTAAATCTATACTTGAGCCGGTGGGAGTTCTGCCACTATATTGCGCTGTGGTTATATATGTCCAACGCTGCAAATATAGACCTCAAGATTATTCCCTTTTGAACATAATAGCAATTAAATAAATAAATGCATATTAATAGCCCTGGAATCTAGGGCATCTCTCAAAAACAATGAATTCACACTCTTAGCCGCTGTTTATACACAACAACCCACACTGCAGCTGTATTGTATATAAAAAGGCGTCTTTGCTTAACCCCCAGCTGCAGGATATGTAATGATCACAGGTAATTATTCACTGCAGAGCGTCAGGCTGCAGCCACACCACCATTTCACAGTCTTTCATCATCCTCATCAAGGCCCAACACTTTTTCCGGGGGATGAGATGAGGACAGCTTACATCATGAATACCACGAACCGGATTACTTGACTTGGCCATATCCAATTCATTACACACGCTTAAGAAAACTTCATCACTTCAGAGATCAGACTTTTCACAGTTTCACATTACTTCACAGATTTAACGCTTCAAGTGTTCATGTAAGAGCACACACTGTGGGATATAAGGCAGACCCTTCCACAACCCTGAATCCTCGTGTGACTGATTTATATCATGCAGCAAATAAAGGTTTATTAAAACTCGGCTGTTATTTCAACTGATTTGGTCATGGTTTGTGAAAGTTATAGTGATGTTGTTGCGAGCAAAGCAATTGTTGGGATTGGAAGCTCGGCAAGTGCAACAGAAATAAACAATCAGTAATAAATTAGCAGACCAGCAGTCACACAGGCTGTAAACAAGCCAACAGTTGAGCTAGATCATCTAAACTAGAGCTAGTGATATAGATGATTATTCTCATTTAAATAATCTGCTGATTATTCTCCTCATTAGTCGAGTTAGTGTTTGGTTCATGGTTCATGAAATGTCAAAACATTACAGAGATATTCATGACATTTACCAGAGTCCAAGGTGATCTCTTTCTTTCACCCTTAAATATAAGATGCTATTTCATTATTTGATCATTGATCAAATCTCTGCAGCTCTTTTGTATATCTGATCTATAATCCAATCTTTTATATCAAAGTGGCACAGCCAAAATGTTGCTAATAATCCTTGACTGCACAGGTAAATGTGCATGTACAACTACAGTAAGCGTGGTAGGTCAAAGTTGAATCAGGATACAATAATCAATAATAATCAGAAATTACGCAATTGTTAGTTATTATTAAAGGGTTTTCTCACAACATACATGTTGACTATTCATAGGAGGAAAAGTAGAGATGTTATTAATAATAACATTTACATGTATTAATCACTTTTTTGGGGGGTCACATGTGAGCAGATTGCAATGTGAAGTGAAACAGTGAGAACTTCCCTGTGTCTCTCGGTTTACAAGACCACGGACGATAATGTTTAAGTGGTTTAACGCTGCTGGTCTGTGGATTTCTTTGTGACGGACTCGGGTCGGATTTTCTGCAACGGTCCAAAGGACGTGAGGTTATGCATGTTCTCAAGACATGTTCTGGTCATCTCAGTGCCTCTCTTGGGTCCGAGTGAGAGCAGCAGCAACTAACATTTGTTAGATTACATGAACTAACCAGCTAACACGGAGCGCCTTTTTATGATGGCTCCATTCTTCATCAGGTGTCTTCAGTGAAAAAGGCCTATAACCATTGAGAACTATTTGTTGAATGGTTAAAAAAAAAAAAAAGGATGTGAAAGAGGATTTTCCTTTCAATGTATCTGAATAAGTAAGATGCATGTAGGAAAGCTCTGTGTGAGTGTTTAGCTTCACAGGCAGAGCTACAAAGAAAACTCTTTTTACTGCAGTGTAATTTAGGACACAATACTCTGAACACACGGAGAAAAGTAGGTCGTTACATAATGCAGGTTAGGGTGTTTTCCAGTCTGCTCATGCAAGAGTGTGCATGCATTTGTGTGTTTTGAGTGCGTGTATTGGGACAACACAAGATTTTGCATGAGCCCTTTTTTTTTTTTTTGCGTGAGAGGGAATGAGCCCATTAGATGGCAGTTATAGACCGCTGTGAGGTATTCCAGGTGCAACATCCCGACAGGGCAATTACCAATGAGTCTGAAGCACAAGCACACACACACACACACACACACACACATACACACACACAGACACGCAGCCCGATTCTGAGTCACTCCCATTAGCCCATCCACTCTGCTGTGTCTGTGTTCCCTGAAACATCAGAGGAACCCAG
>OMLP01045644.1:69438-95632 GCA_900302685.1 Spondyliosoma cantharus
TTATTGATTTACATGACCAGTGAGTGTTTCAGGACATAACTCTGCATCCCTAGTCACCACCTGAGTATTATAGGAGACATATAATTTGTCTCGATTCCCTTTTTCTAATGAAACCGTGTCAGAGAGAGAAAACAGGTGCAGAGCGATAGAGGAATAAATAATGAGAGAAAGCGATGTGGAGGAGGAAGTAAAGGTTTTTATCTTCAGGTACAAATGGGTGACTGGATTCAAGCCAGGAATAATTTCCCACTGCTGCCGAGATAAGACTGTGGAAGTTGGATTGCATTTTAGATTTACTTATTTAGAGAATGCTACATCTACAACCCTGTTTCAGACTCTCGGTTCCCTCAGGAGCACAATTTCAAAGTTCAAAGATATTGCATCAAAGTGAAAACAAACTGCAGGGAGCTAGCCATTACAAAGTGATAACATGCTGAAAAACAGCAAACCGAGGAACAACATATGATGAAAAAGTATCATACAGTTTTATGGTCAATTTGTTATGGTCTCTTTCCAATCAACACTCCATAACCGCAGGCAGTACAGCAAAGATTTGAGGCTTTATTTTGGTGAATAAACGGAGCATGAAATACTGCAAAATGCAGTCAAATGTACACAGGGTCTGTGTGTAGGGCACTGTGACACATCCTCTGTGATTTCATTGCCAGAAGCACGTTTAACAACTTCTACATAATTGGAAACAATACAATAAATCGCCTCCTCTGCTTTAATCAGAATCAGTGCACTCTGAGGCACAGTGCTGTGAAAATGAAGGGGAAATGTCGACTACAGAAGCGCCGGCTTACTGAAGTCAGGAGGTGCAGAAGCGCCCTCAGCAAACACGAACAGTATAAAGTAGCACCTTAAATTAAATCAGCCTGGGGAAGATACATCTGACTGCTGTGTTCGGATTTTTCTTGCAAAACCTCAGCCAGTGTTGGGGGACAGCAGCAGCAAAAAGCAGACAACAAATTTAAACCATAGCATTGAATATGAAAATAATAATAATAATAATAATAATAATAATTCAATAACATTGTGGTATTTTTATGCTTTATTGCAACATACAATATATCTAAATAATTTGAAATCTCCTCAAAAGTACATAAATGCTAGATCTGGGTTTTGTTGTTTTGGACCAAATACCGAGATGGATGGATATTCTGACAATATTATGTCATCCATACAATATAATTGTGGCAATATTGTAGGGCTCACTATTGAGATTTTTGATAAATAACCCTATGTGTACATATTGACTTAGTGTGTAAAGTAAGTATTAGAACAAGTAGAACAGTCTGGTAAATTCAGAAAATGACATAATTCCGTTGTAACACAGCCTTTAACACAGAAAAAGACTAAACTTAATGCCGTATCAGGATGTAGTAATATACAGAATCTAAGATGATATATATAGACTCCTATCACACTAATAATATAATATTGATACATTAACCTTCTGTATTTCATATTACACGTCAAAAACTTTTTTGCTTGTTGAATAATGTGTTGCATAATCCTACACTATGCATGTAAACAGTCCCCATATCACACCACCAATCAAAGTGATGAGGCGGAGTGAAATGTTTTTAGCTGCTGTGCATTTTTACCTGATAATTCAGCATTTTGCCACCACGCTCTGACTGTGGGACTATTTGTCAAACCTAATGAGGCGAGGAAAAATTCAAATAACCCCAAACTATCACTTTAAAAGTACAGTTTGGGTCTGGACGGTGTGAAAGTAGCTGCAGTGGTTATCGGAGAGATGCCAGGCCTGCAATCTGTCTCTGGGTGACTGCCAGCCAGGGATACGCATAAACTGACAATACACACACACACACACACACACACTTACACACACTTACTCACACATAGAACAAGCTCCCCAACACATACTGTACGTATCTGCCTGTCTCCTGTTGCCATGGAAACTGACAGGCCCATTGAAAAATCTTCAGATGCAGGTGTGTGTGTGTGTGTGTGTGTACTGTATGTGTGTGCACCACTGCTTGTGAGTACTTGTGTGGGGGTGTGAATATGTGCATTTGCATTTCAGAGACTGCAGCGTGTAGAAATGTGAGGACGTGTCATTCAGATACAGTATGTAGGCCAATGTGCATGCATGCAACAAACACACGCAAAGTTCCCTTTATCTTTATTTCATAAACAGTATAGCGGCTGAAGCATGCGTGAAAAATAAAGTTACTTCAGAAGACATGTTACGAAATTGATACTCACTCTGAGGAGTCTATAAAGTATATCCCAAGGGCCCCGATGCTGAGCGCAAAGACTAACACCACCTGAGGAGAGAAAGACACAAACAAAAGTGACATTATTTTTATGCACAGAGCGGCAAAAGTCTTCAACTCTGCTCATTAGTGCTCTCTGCGGGAAACAAACTCTTATGGTCGGTTGGAGAGGGCACAATAGGCAACACAGTATATGTAATTAAACAAGAACTTGCGTCCTGCAGGTTTCAAAACATAGGAAATTTTTTCTAAAAGCAAGCGTTGAATAATGAATGCTAACCCTCGGGTCAGCAAATGAAGCCCATTGTGATGAGAAGCCAGCACACTCACAGGAAGCAGAGAAAGGACACACATCTGTACGCACACGATGTGTGTGTGGAGTGTTGAGAGGAGGTGCTGGAGACGACCACAGTTATCAGGTGTTGACATGCACTCCTTATGTAGTACGCTGCATTGTGCTGAGTCTGTGACCCTGCTGGACTGTGGTCTGTATAATGTTTCAATGACTATATATGACTGGTAAGGTGAAGTAAGGTAAAGGAACAAGCAGCAACAGCTGATCCACCAAGCAAGTTATTTAACCTGGTGTCTTAAAACATAGGAGGCTACAGATTAACATCTTTAACTGCTAGATATCAGCATTAAACTCTCAAAGTAGATTACTTACACTAAGACTATTATGTTTAGTATTACAAGTGTAAAAAATAGAAATAAGGCACTGCGTAATTAAATATGCATTCATTTTTATATTTCAGAATTCTGAACTAAAAAGTTAATGCCTATTTGCATTTTCTTTTCTTTTTTTTTGTAATTTCGGTTTTTCTTTCCACTAGGCTCAAATGAAGACATAATGTTATGGAAGCAAAAAAAGCCCCTAATATCAAAAAATATCAGCAACTTGGCAGTTTCAGAAATTGGCAGTTTCTCAGTGCAATACCACTGTCACAAATACAAATCCCAGGTCTGTAACACTTTGTCAGAAATAATGTAGGTGCGAACTACAAATGAAACTCATTAGGTCATAATAAAAGTTCACCCTTTTTATTTTACAGATTTCTGTAAAAGTTTTGTTAGGCTTAGGCAACATAAATACGAAAATACGTTAAAAACAGATCCTTTTGCAACGTTAACCATGAGTTGAGAAAAGGATCTTCTCCAATGTGCTTTTTCGGTCAATGCTCTGAAGCTTTGACAAAAACATGTTGGTCGGTCGCAATGATGGTCCTGGAGCAACATCAACTATGATGTTCCAGAGACAACATCAACATGGCGATATCAGGTTGTGCATGATAGTTACACGTAATGCGCACAGCCTCTCAATACTCCAGTACCAGAGAGAACAGTATAGCAAAAATAAAGACCCTGGATTAGTCATTAAAAGTAAATGTCAGTTCCTTTCGTCCCACATGCCTGGAAAAATGCTGACATGTGTCACAATAACACCCTCCAGCAAACTGCACTTGCAAACATTCACATCACCATCATCATCGCCACTGTCATCATAATCATCATCTCTGCAAGAGCTGACCGACGTAGCGGAGCACAATACTTCCTCCCTTGCGATCTTTTCTCCCATTGAGCCTTCTCACAATAGGAGCCCACTGTCCCTGCTGATTGTGCCATTCATTATTGATGATGGGAGCTTGATTACTTTCATGTGATGGTCCTTTGGATTGATTCAATGCATTGTTACCGAGGTATTAAGTAAACACCCCCATACTCTTGCATTTTTAATGGTTTTGCTGCTTGAATGGAGGACGATGGCAATCCTGGCCACAGAGTCGTCCGGGGCTGGAATAAGCTTACAAGCCGAAGACATCAATGATGCTCCACACAAAGGAGAGGGGGAGGAGGCTCAAGCTGGAGCTAGATGATAACATCAGGCTTTTTGAATGAGAAGCTCTCGGTTGGTCTGAAAAGGAAGGGGAGCAGTTGACCGGAGCGCGTTATCTGATTCAAATTGACTCTACAGGAAATTAACATGTGCATTTTTCCCACAAGATGCCACGGTTTGCTGATAGTGTGCTAGTAAATTTTCAGGTTCAAGGTGAACACTGGAGCCGAACTGAGAAATCACACAAGAGCAGCTGATTGTTAATGGGGTACCAATTATACACAGCACACCTGTTGACAGACTTTGGAGAGCACTACGGCATATGTGAAAAAAGTAGAGCCTGTCAGATATACTGGTCGGCCAATATTACTGTATATTTATATTATTGGCCTATCACAGATATGAAAACTTATTTTTTTTCGAGAACATAATGTAGAAAGTAATGCTTGTGGTAATACTTAATACTTTCAGTTTATTGTGTTGGTGGGCTGATGTCATTTTGGACAATAAATTTAAACTTAAAATATTCTGCCTCCATAATGTACGTACCTTTGCCCCAAGTGTGAAATGGCCACATTTGAGGGATCATTGCAAAAAAATATGTGCTTGTGTACAGTATGTATTCTGCGCACGTAGGAATATCGGCCATTATATTAACACCTGAATTTCTCCGCTCCCTAATATCCGTATCAACCGCAAAAATCCATCATAAAATCTGGCTGCAGAGTCAGAAAGAAGGGAAGGTGCCAAACCTAAATACCCTGCTCCTCATCTCAGATTAAGGATAGTGGTAGACTACATTGGATACTACTAGCATAACATGCCTTAATCTCCTGCCAAACTGTAGATGGTTGATGTTGCATTATGGTTAATGTAATCATCAGGTTTTGATAAGGAAGAAGAACATTTTTCTGGTTCTGTTGCATCAATTTTTTCTCCTTTTTCTTTTCAACAATTGTCAATCACGAGTCTGTGATTAACAGTTAAATTGCTGAAGTACTGTTTTAATGTGGATATAATGACTACGTGGGTAAAGGAAAGTATTACACCAGGTAGGACAGTGAGCAGAAGTTCACAATATTACATCTATTTACTGTAATGCTGCCTTTAAAACCAGGAAAAGACAACACTTATGCCATATCACAATATAACATTATCCAAAATCCAACACAATAAATAGTCTTGTATGATGATAAAGACATAATATTGATATATTGCTCAGCCCTAATGCAGAACGATTCCCATGCACTGTAACCCCCTCGAAGCACAATTGTAAGCATAGCACTCAAATGCATGTGTGCATGTGCACACATATAGATGCATGCACGCTGACATTTCCTTGGAGCTACTTTATGCTTCTATGTAGCAGGGTCAAAAGGGCTGAGGAAGAGAAAGGCAAAAAAGAGAGGCCTGGAGAAAAGGCCGAAGAGAAGTATGGCTAAAAAGCTGAGCAGTGAACAGTGAAACACCCAGCGATGAGCTGAGGAGATAAGAAGCATCATCATCTTAAACTGACCCAGTTATTCGACTGTGAATGCCGGTCCAACCCATCCCCCCACCCTTTTCTCCCTCTCTCACACAATGTCTACGAGGCCTAGCCGTCGACCTCAAACCCACAGTCTAGCAAAGACAACCAACCGAGCAGCCGCCACTGCGAATCAGGAGTAATGTAATAGCATGCAGGGGAAGCCTACATCTACAATGATAATGTCAGAGGGGCATTCCCTACAGAAGAAAGTGAGAAATTAAAAAGAGCAACTCAGCAGCAGGAGAAGGATTGCTAAGTCTAGCTGTTGCAGCAGCTGTAATGGCTGTAACCTACCTAATGAGGCTGTCTTTCAAGATTCACATGTGAGGCGATGGCACAGGTGAGTCATCGTCGCTAGCAACAAACTGGAATATGTCGGCGTCATGTCAGAGAAGCAGCATTCGGACATGATGTCTATGTTTTCTCTTTAATAGCCGTGTAGGTTTTCATTGGTGTATCCCCTTCTATACTGGAAGTGCAAAGCTAAATCTGTCAGATGTTTTCCGAGGTGCACTTTAGCAGGCACACTGAAAGACTGGACGCGTAAAAGAGAGCAGCCAAAAATTGCGTGCGTGTGCGCGTGCACTTCAAAGCATGCAGGTGTCAGGTTCCAGTACTGCAAGTGGGCAAGAGGTGGCAGCTCTCACATGACACCGTCAGAACTGTTCACACATAATAATACTAACTGACATGAATAAACACACGGGTGAGTCCGACGCTCTCGGTTTATTTGGCAGTTGAAAGAATTTTGAGAGGTCATCACAGCTCGCCCATGAAAGGGATATTATGAAGTGCCCCGGAAACGACTTCCTCCACCAGCAGGGACCCTATCTAATGACTTCCTCTGTCCTTTAGGTGCACTCTGTGACGGGGAGAGAGCGGAGTCTCGCAGACTCGTGATGTCAGCTGACAACGTATGGAATAATCGCTTCACATTAAGGCCAACTGCCCAGGTCAGGAGAGCAGTGGGACACTTCCTGTCTCTCATGCGTTTCAGTTCAAAGTCATCAAGACGACTTTTCTTTTTGGTGGTGAGCAGCGAAGACACACCTCGCTGTATAGACACCTGAATACAGAGGATATCTCTGGTTAAAGTTTGGGGGTATAAATAAAATCTTTTCTACTTTCTATACGCACTTATCGTGGAAACCTGTCGGTGACACTGGTGTTGAACAGGACTGCATTACATCTAAAGGTCTTTCTAATATTTTGCACAACACCATTTACAAGCACGATATTAGAAAGACATTTCAATGCAATGCAGTCCAGTGCAACACTACGGCAAACAACAACCTCATAAAGTCAAAGTAATACCTTTCTGACAGTGTAATGAATAATAAAACACTCTATGGTCTACTTAGACTCATGTATTTATTATAGTTCTGGTATCAGGAAGCAGAACTCTACACAACAGTGGCTGTGTGGGATAAATGTGTCCAACAGGATAAATATTCTGAGGAACCCGGGTCCACGGGCGGGAGTGTAAAGCTCTCACGTATTTACAGAAACAACAGTACAATTAATGGATGTGCAATTGAAATCGATAGATTTTACAGGTGTAATTAATAAAGTGGCCACTGAGTTTATATCAGGATTAAATAATTGTATGTCACTTAATTTGACAAAACTGTTCATTTGTCAGAACCAGAAGTTTTTGTCTGGCTTTTTGCTGATTTCAGCAAATTTGAGCGGCTGTGGCTCAGCGTCTTGTTATCAGAAGGCCGCTGGTTCGATTGCCCTGGTCTGCATGTCGAAGTGTCCTTGGGCAACAGACTGAACCCAAACTGCTCCGCATGCACTGGTCGGCACCTTGCACGGCAGTCACTGCCATCAGTGTATCTTGATGTAAAAACGTCAGATTTCAGTCAATGAAATACCTGACAAAACAAGGTACTTAATCACAAAGGCGCAAACGACAGTCTCGGTCCTTTTCAGTGAATGGCCAAAAAGGACATTTGTTGAAGCCTTGGCTAGCAGCAGGTGTAGTGATTATGGCTGACAGGAGGAAGTCCTGTGATGTCATGATGTAACAACAAAATACTACACATAGGGAAAACGTCAGGGTGGATGGAAGGGTCCACACAATGGGGTATGTTGGCCCAGAAGACTGCTGTATATCTTAGTCCCTTAACCAACTGATTATAATTGTAACCATGATGACTAATGTCCCTTCACAGTGTAGTGATCTGACCACAATCAATCAATTAATCAATCTTCTAACATCAACTAGGCAGCTATTTTAACCCTAACCATGCTCATTCCATTACCCTCTCCTATGCCTTTAAGACAAAGTAAACTTTGAGCATAGCATTGCCATATGATAATCTAAACTATTATATTAGTATGCAATAGAAATGCAACACTTTTGTTTTTTCCTTTTTCATGAGTTGCTGTAAAGGATCCAAACTTTTTTGTGGATACATAAACATTTTTAGAACAAATCTGTAGAAATCCGTGTGAGTGCGCAAAACTGAATATCTGAGGGACACCTTGGGCTGTGACCGGTCCAAGGCACAGCTGTGCGATAACAATGTTGTTAGATCAGCATCTTAATACACTCACCTGTCAGGTGGAGGGATTATCTTTGCAAAGCAGAAGTGCTAATTCACGATGATTTTAACAAATTTGAGCTGCAATTTTGAAAGAAATGATTATTTTGTGTGCACAGAAAAGACATCTTTTACTTCAAGTCCTGAAAATTGGAAGCAAATTATTCGTTGTCGTTGCTTTCAAAATAAAGTTTGCTGAGACATATTTTAGCCGGTTTTCGGAAAAGATCATGGTACGTGATGTGTTCAATGATGTAAGCTCAGTATGGAAAGCTGAATACTGGTTTCACACGGGACACAAACCCTGGCCACTGTTTCCTCTAGTGGATCAGCTGGTCTATTACATACTCTGCCATGAGACTGGGCTGACTCTCATATCATCTCCATTAAAGCCCTGGCTCACAGATTATGGACAGAAATTGGAACTTTTAATCTGAAGCTATTTTACTAATTTATAAAACAAAATAAAAATCGTCTTGTGCAAAACATTAATAGAATCCAAAGCCTGGGGCTAATGAGGCAGCTGAGTTGTGAGCTGATTTGCATGCTATTATTACAGAGCTGCTAGAGGTCTACATCAAAGGCAGGGAAACAAATATCCTTGCGGGTATTATAGTTAGGTGAGAAATGAGCGGAAATCTGGATTTACAACATCTCTGTTTTTCTTTCTGTCAAACACTGAAAAAAAACACTTTCTAAGAATCCTAATGGGTTCCCCAAGATTACAAGAGGCGGAATCCTCGCCGGGGAGTCAAGAATGCCCGTCAGTACTGTGTGGCATCAGGATAAGCTTGTTCATTAATCCGGCCTGGCTCTAGGTTAGCCAGAAAGAGGAGCTCCAAAATGTCCGATTGATGCATCGGCCAGAAAGGATTTCAGAGGCCCGCAGCCAAGGAAAGCTCTGGCCAAACCAGTGTACCGTTTCTGCTTTCCTTTGGCTTTAATCCATAACTGTATACATCTGCCTTTTATAGCCAGTCTCAAACAAACAGCAAGAGCTTAAGCATATTCATTCATATGCCATACAGAATTCAGACTCAGAATTTCAATTCTCATGTTTGAAATAGATGCAACTGTATCGCATTCCCTCGCTCAGCAAATTGTCACAGTGTTTGCGCTGCAGAGCAAACATTTGCCTCCATTACAAGCGCTTGCATTCATAACAAATACTCCTACATTATCACACATGTGTCTCGCCCCGATGCAGATTTAGACGCGAAGGGAAGCGGAATCACATGTCGCTGCACGGGGTGAGAGTGTGAGCCTCTCGCCGGGGCGAGTGTCAACAAATGACGCCTACATTAAACTTTGATGGCATACATCCATACATCAGTACACATCGCGGTCTCTCCTTTCCGCCTCAAATAGCAGGGGCCTCTGGACGGCTACGCAGGTGTGGGTATGATCTGACATCCTGTCAGAAAAGAGAAGAACACACTCTGTATTCCGATCACACGCTGCATAACGCAACCCGGACTACCGATTCCCAATGCGAGGGAACAGCTGTAGCACAGGCATACCAAATGATACCAGCGCATTCTCTCCAGTTCCAGTTGGACATGAATTACCAAATGTGGACAGCTCTGTAAAGTCGATGGTAATTCATTATAAAAGGAGCCCCACTGTTTTCGCTTTCAGAACATGAACAAAGGACTAACAAGAATAACAAACAGATATATGTTGTTGACAGAAAATATATATATATATATATTTATTTATTTATTTTAGATTTTAGAGATTCTGTTCTGAGACGACCTTCACCAAAGACAAACTACTGGAAAGTCCACTTCAGACTGTCTGAGGCTCAGTCTGCTGACACCTCGCCCCTGAACAGACTTTCCAATGACACATATACTAATTGCGCTCCGTTACAATCACACTCTCCTAATTACGGCATCAAGCGCTGAAATGGCCCTATTTTTATGAGCAAAACAGATGAGCAGGGTGCAACAGAGTTTGGCATGGTTGGCTGTCAACAGAACAGGGCCAATTATACCCCTGACTTCAAATATGCAAACTCATGAATTATGAGAGGTGCGGAGGACAAAAACAGGCAGGATACAAGCTGAAGCCTGAGTAAGTTGTGCGCTGGTGTGTGTCGGAGTTGTTTTCATCATCCCAATTCACTGTAGACTCCCGGTCACACTCGATTTTAGTGAAGTCTAATGGGGGAGAGTGTAAGACCAAAAAAGAATGAAGGAGATATAAGATGTAAGAGATTAGTACGAGCTAGGGCTCTTTTATGAAATGTCTACAATCAACACCATTGAAGTATTTTAGGAACGCAGGACACTTTAACGAGCCTTTATCTGCTTTCAGTTGCTGTTTAACATACCTATTTTTAGGAAAATAAAGGCAGTAGACTTTTGATATCTGATTTGTCTGGTGGCGAGGAGAAGGGGAAATAAGCCTCAACAGATTCTGTCTCTCTTCTCCTCCCACAGACAGCTGCCTTTGTAACGCCCAAGGTCACTCTGCAACTGTCTCTGGGGTGAACAGAGGATCGGTAGAAGAACGATAACCTGCCTGTCCTTCAGGACTCATCTTTATCATTCAGCCACATTTCACATTATTCAACGTGCACTTGAGTTTATGCTTTGCAAAGACATTAACTTATACAAGTTAAGAGATGTGCAGAGGTTTAGATTTTCAAGGGGGATGTTTTCCTACTTTAGCTACAGATGATGTGTTAATATAACAGATGGCAGCCTTGGGTCTAGAAAAGTGAAGAGAACGGTGAGATTTCCTAGATTCTGGTGCCACACTAGCAAATCGTGCAGACTATGGACTCATTAGTGACATTAACATTTCCACGTTCAATACTGTTGCTGACATCATGACTTATGATTGTCTGGAGCACTGCAGGAGCCACTTCCCCCGGAGCCCCGAGGAGGAACTTCCTGTTGCTTTCCTCTCGCGCCTGTCAGCCACGACAGGTGGCGCCTGGCAGAGGACTCTCCTCTTTAAGGTGAGAGGGGTCGATTTAGCTTCAAGGAAACAGGCACGACTCTGGTTTGATGGAGAGAGATTGACAGAGAGAGTCCCGATTCCATCAGCATTTTGTTTGCCTGTATTTGAGTCAGACATTGCAAAACCTGAAAGGCATTACTACTGGGACGCTGCCTGAATTTGACGTGTGAAAATACAAACACGGCGCGAAATGTAACACCTTTTAGAGCGCTGACTCAGCTTAAAATGAACACCGACATCGCCAACAGGACAGGTGCCGATGAGACAAAACAAGCAGCGCTACACTCCGTGAAATAATAATAGTTTAAACATTGACTTTAATTAAATATGACTTTTCCACTAACAAGAATGAATGTTAATGTTATTAATGACTAAGCTATCATATAAGTAAATTTGCTAGATGTGTACAGTGTGTAGTGTACAGAACAACCATTTGAAACGCATTGCTTTTAAGCGTTATATTGATGAATGAACTTTATGTTTATGCAAAAGGCCCACTTAACTTTAAAATGTTAACTCAAACAAGTTCCAAGTCATTTTTCCATGGACAAGTTTTTGTCAAGTCCTGTCCTTGGTTGTGACAAGTCGACTCTGCAGGACAAGCTCTTGGTACCTGTTGAATAATGGTATCACTGGCCACTTTATCAAACCTAATTACTGATACTGATACAAAAACAAATAACTTTATTTATTTTTTCATTTCTTCTCAATCCAAAATAACAGTTTTAGGCATAATCATTTTTTGTGTTTAGAATTTTTTTTTTATATCATCAGGATGATTAGACTATTAAGTGTAAGATGTTATTTCTATTGATTTTTCACTCAATATTTGGGGGCTTGAACTGTTTGTTTAACAGAATTGGGCATATAAACACGTCATCTCGGGCTTCTGGAAATTGTGATGGCTACGTTTCACTATTCTCTGACATTTTACCCAACAAAGGATTCATTGACAAATAAATATCAGATTAATCGATAAACAGTATCTCAGGAACCCTGCACATAGCACATTTGCACAGGCATATTTATAATATATTGCACATGTCATGTACACACAAGGATAGTTACTGTGTATAGTATGTTTAATAGTTTTTAATATATTTTTTCTATTCAAATTGCTATTCTATTCTTTCCAATATCTCCTTATTGTTGTCTCTATTATTTGAGACTTATTGTGCTGCTACTTATTTCCCTCTGTACTGCTGTGTTAGCTGTGAATTTCTCCCGAGGTAGATCAATAAAGTAACATCTTATCTTATTTTATCTTAATAGTAGAATAATCAGTAGTTGCTGGACTAGTATAATTCATTTAATTAATGTTTAAAGCATGACATAAAGTCCATTTGGTTTTGCTAAGATTGAGTATTAATCGATTTAATGAAAAAAAACTGAAACCTACAATCATATCGAATTTTATAAACAGTGTACAGTGCATTATCTCATCGCATATAACTTATACAATCCAAGAAATTGTTATAAATAACTAACAGATCTCCCCCACCCTACACAATCACACACACACACACACACACAAACACACACACAATGATTTTTTTTTTTTTTTTTTATCTCTGTAAAGGAATTCAATCTCATAAATCAAACTACAACCATTGATCCAGCACCTGAAATTGGCTCCATTTAACCCTTGTGGCCTTCATGGGACAGACACACACACATATTGTCGTACCTAGGCAACAGACACAGTGATTGAAGGGGGAGACGGTGGGAGGGGGTGGGCATGAAGGAAAGCCTCTCAGGTCTGACAGAATGACAGCTCCTAAAATGAGCATCTGTCAGTGGGAGATGAAGAGGAGGCCCATGGGGATCTGTTACAGACGGACGAGACAACCTGTCTGAAAAAGCTCCACCAAAAAAGTTTCTTTATGGCATCATTAATTCACGAAAATATATCTTTTTCTAGCTTTGTGTGCATTATTAGGGACGTGTCACTGCCGAATTAAACCATCCTTATTGAGGCGGAGTTGCGGTGCGAGATGTACAGGACGCTCCAGATACCTGAAGGGCAGGGCACCCTTCCCTTCCTCTGCAGCATCCTGTGTCTAATGGCAGCCTTCCCAAGAGATCAACACTGTGCCCGTGACCTTGAATGTTCGTGGAGCACTCCAAAAGGACGGAGAAGGAGACAAAGAGGGAGGAGATAGAAAGGTGATGATGGCAGGAGATGGAGGGGAGGAGAGAATTTTAGAGATAGCCCGCCGTGGGACATGAGGAGCATTAAGAGGTGGCAGAAAATGTCTTGTGGCAGAGACAGAATGAGAGCGAGAGATAGATAGAGAGAGAGAGAGAGAGAGCAGCTGAAGAGAAAGAGGAGTGGAGGGATGGAGAATATTAGACCATGTCCTTAAGGCACAGCAAGAGCTTAAATGCCACAGCGTGTACGCGTGTGTGTGCGTGTCTTCACCTCTTTGTGTGCGAGTGTGCGCATGATATTCTGTGTGTGTGTGTGTGTGTGTGTGTGTGTGCGTGTGCGTGCTTGCTTGCGTCCATGAGACAGAAGGGAGGACCCCTCGCTGGGATTATGCCCGCGCAGAGGAGATGAGACGATGCATGTGACCATCCCATGAAAGAGCGCTGATAGCGTTGGAGGGGAAAATTATTCAACTCAACCATCATATCCATCCTCCACACGGCATCCACCATATGAGTCTTTATATGGTTCCTTTGGAAAAACTGCAGTGTATCTGTAGAATATTGGAGCTTTACAGGAAGCTTCCGCTACTGCATTGAGTTACCATAATGGCCATTATGCGTGTGTACCATTGCTCGAGGGCGACAATATTTTTAGTGATACTGTTAAAGCGATGCTAACTCAGCTAGCCACATCAAAGATTTATTGTGGGAGTTCAGTGGAGGCTCTCTGTCACAGAGTTATTACAGTTTGTATTATTCATTAGTTTCATTTTAATACATTTTTAATTCGTCTCCAGTTCAGTTTAGTTCCAGTTCACTTTCAGAAAGGCTTTGTCTCTTCCAGTTTAAAAAGGGTCAGTTTGAGTTCAGTTATGAGAAGTCCAGTATTAGTTTTTGGGGCTGCAATTAGATTATTTTTTGTATTTGCCTCGTTATTTGATCTATAAAATGCCAGAAAAACCTGAAAAATGTATCAATGCAAAATGCTAGATGACATCCAATAGATCTTTTGACACAGAGGAGTAAAGAAACCAGCATATTAAATGAATGTACCGCTTATCAACCACAAATCAATTATCACTGTAGCTCTATTAGTTTTAGGATATTTTTAAATAATATGTTTGGGCAAGATTTAAAAAGTTCAGAATAGGATGCTTTTTGTGTACTAATATGCGATACTAAACTGAACGCTAATTTCCAGTTATTCTTATTTGCTTTAGTTAGTTATGTAAGTATACAATATCATTTTTCTTTCCAAAGTCTTGTTTTTATTATATATTTTAACTCACAAACTGAGCTAATGGGGTGCCCTCTAGTTTTTATTTTTATTTCAGTTTACTAAAATGTTTTGTCACACGAGTTTTAGTTTTAAAGTATTTTTTTGACCTTTATTCCTTTATTGATAGCACAGCTGAAGATATGACAGGAAACAGGTTGAGAGAGAGGGGGAGTGACACACAGCAAAGGGCCCCGGGCCGGGACCCCACAAGTTTTAGTTTTAAGGTAAGTATTAGTTTAGCTTGATATTTGGTTCTGTGACAAAACACCCTAGACTTATGAACTCTGGGTAAAGTGTGGCTTTTTTGCTGCAGACTTGCAGGAGGAACATGACAAGGACAGCATCCTGCACCAAGACCCAGATAGTGGTTCTACTGCTGAAGGAAAAGACAATAAAATAAATAAAGCAAGATTCCACATTTTTGCTTCTGAAGTTTGCAGCCAGTCAGTGGGAGCTATATTTGTCCCTTATCTATGCTGACTGTCCCAGCCTGAAAACACTGAAATAAGCAGTGTTTTATCACGGCCGACCGAAAAATTTAATGAAAAGATAACAAGGAGCGCTCATACAATAAAAATATTATATTCATGACTGTGGATGATGCAATTCTGATAAAATTCCAAATATAGATTTGCCCTTGTTGCATTTATTGTATTTGGGCCCTCATGTGCAAGTAATGTAAAAATGAAAACAAGCAGACAATTGTCTCCTCTCTAATCCAGCTTTCCAAAACACTAATCAACCTGATGAGGGGTTGTTAGGTACCATTTTGTCCAGACATAGGTGTCCCCAGATCCTGTTGTGGGCAGTAAATGTGCTGTAGCAGTCGCTGCTGAGCCACCTCGATCTGTTTCACTCAGAAACTGTCAAAATCTTTACAAACAGACCAATGATGCTTGATCATTTGCCAACAGAGCAAACTGCTACCTCCTCGGTGAGCTACACAGGTTTTTCCTTTTCATTTAACAGCTTTAAGTACCCATCACTAAGTTCCCATTGCCCTAATTTGCCAGGAGTGTTGCTATTTTGGGAGGAAAGTAGCTCCTTGCCAGATTAGGTCATGCATGCATTGCCTATTATTTTTGAACATTTTTGAACATCCCGTTCTGGTGGTGGGAGGAGAAAACAGTTGTTTTAGAAGTGTGCGATTATGGTCCTATTTGGGTCAATCAGCCATACCCTTTTAATGCCGAGCTTTCCTGAGTCAAAACAACACCTATATCCCCATGGTTGATTTGTGATTTGTCACTCTGCAGTCATTATATCAAGGGGGAGCTGAAAACGCAATAAATAAATATATAAATAAATATATAAATAAATAAATAAATTGGGCTAAAAGCGGAACATACAGTCACCAGTAACATATTTTCATTATTAGGTGAGTAATGCCAAGGCTAAAGACGTTCTAGGGGCAACAACAAATTCAATATAATTGAAGAAGAAGAAGAAATGAATGACACATGTGCAGAGAACTGTCTTTGCGAACTGATCATGCCTTTGGTGCTGTTTTATTCAAACTCAGAGTGGCTGGATTTAATGCATTTTAATAGTAGGTGCGGTATTTAATGGACAGTTTGAGAAATAAACAAGATTCTCCTAAAGAAACAGTCGGGTGGCCTGAGACAACAAAAGGTTGAAGGTGTAGTTCCTGCTAGAAATGAATCATGTTAATCATCATCATAATCCGAGTAAACAAAACGATTACTACACGTGAGGTATTTCTGCTCAATTTGTCAATTCACTGTGATCTGCAAACGCCTCTGTCCAATTCATTTTCGCCCCTCGATTTTTAATCTCAGTATTGTTAGAGATGTAATTGTGCAATGCATCAAGCAATAGCAGGCTTGACATTTACATAACTGGTACGATCATCCCATCAGATCTATAAAACTTGGCCACTCTACCCACGGTAGGAGAAAGGAGAGTCCACCGTGTGAATACTAAAAGGTTGTCTCTAAAGTGGCACACTCTCCATCTGCTCTACAGGTCATAACGTATTCAGGTCACTACACTGTTGTCCAGGCACCACCGGCCACTGCCTCACCATTCCATTATGGGCCTTTAATCATAGCATAAATCATCCCTGCCATCGTTAATAATATCAAAACTTGATCACACAAACGCCATTTCTATTACAATGCATGCCGAGCAATTACTTTGTCTGATGCATACCGCAGAATTCAGCAGAACCTTTCATCCATCTCCAAAAAATGTCAGACTGCATTTGGCTGCCAGGAGAGAAGCCACGCCGGGCCAAATATGGAGTTATAAACTTCAGCTTCCCTTTTCTTATAAGGCAAATGGATCCGTCTGAATGATATAACAATAAGGCTGCATCGCATCCTGTTTTTTTTTTCTCTTGGCAACCTCCATTCTATATCACCAAGAGAACCAACCCCCCCCCTCCACACACAGACGCATAGGTTTCATCTCGAGAGGAGACGCAGCGGTGACATGATCTTTATCTAATTAAATCAAGGTTTCGTTTAATTTCCTGAAGGTTAATGAGAAGTTTATCATCGGCGTCAGAGCCCACTTTTCGCCCGCCAACAATCCAGTGGGCTCCTGATAAGGCGGGAAAGCTCGCTCGCTCGCAGCAAGGTGAAAGCTGAGACTGGCATCCGCAGAGACGGAAAAGCTGTATTAGTATTCCGCGTTTGTTGGCAGGCCACGTGTAAAGCGGAGAGCAGCAGCATCGCGGTTGTATCTCTCCGCTGTTTGCTCTCTGCCACATTAGATCACGCCCTACACACAGCTGTCCGGCCCGGTCAATAAGATGGGCGGAAGCCTGGAACCTGCCACGGATGACCTTAACGCGTCTTTAATACCTTCACCCATCAGCAGGAGGGATGAAGGTGTCAGGCTGAAACACTGAAAGCTTTCACCAAAGGAGATGGTTGAATGTGAGGAGTTGAAGCCTCTCATACTGTACATTATTGAAAACAAAGCCAACATATTTAATATTCAATTTGACTGCTACTTACCGGGCCCTCAGTAAGCTTTTGTATTTTGGAGATATGGCAGCGGAGAGGAACAGAAGGGTAATTTGCTAATGGTTTCCGTTCCTTTGCCTTTTGGGGTATATATTGTTAATTCCACTTAAGTCATGCAGTTATTCATTCAGTAGATGATTAATAGTCTCTCTAGCAAAACGATAGCTAATCCAACTCCAGCAGAGAAAGAAAGCAAAGGATTTTACTTTCCCAGTTACAGAAAGTCTATTTTAAGCACGGCTATACACGCTGAACGTGTCCACAGTAACTGCATTGCTATTTCATAATCACAAATAAACAAACAAAGAAATTGGCCAATTTATTTCACACTGTTGCAGAAGAGGTCAAGGTAATAGACCTTTTGTATTCTTTCTCACGGAGCCCCAACCCTTATTAAGAAGACATCGAGCCAAACTCCACCTCTCACCTGCACTCTGATGATCGTCTACGGGTGTGATTGATTGTTGACTAGCGCTGACACACTAGCGCTATCAATATTCAATACCCAACACACTTGTCAGTGAAAAGTTCAGCTGTCTGCTGCCTGGAATCCAGTATGCTCCCCCTGAGACTGAGGATTTCATAGGTTTTATATCAGACGCTGGGGCTTTTAGAATCCACCTCTCCATTGACATGCCACATAAAGCATCTGTATATATACATTCCTGACTTCAAACTGTGGGAGGGCTGTTGCAATGTGTCCATTAATTCAGTCTGAAACAATGACTGCAACAACAAGTCTTTACTTTTCTTCTTTCTGGCTTTAACAGGCAGCAGCCTGACAACAGAGCAGGGCTTTGTTACTTTATTTTGAGGGTTGCAACTCTACATAATTTAAAAGCATAAACCTCATGAATTTTTCTGAATAATTCATTTTAAGATCACGATGTATTTGGGACCACAGCTTCTTGTTTTTTCAAGACAGAAGCACGCGAAAAGCAGAAGATTGGAAAAAATAACATGAGGTGAGAAAGAATTTTACATTTTTATCTAGTTTGTGTCCCCTTACTAGTTCAGTGACATTTAGACTAATTCATACTCAGAGCTTTTTATGATAAAAGAGTTAACCTTTAGAAGAAACCAGGACCACGACTGTAATCACAAGGGTTCAAGAACAGTAAGAAGGCCTGTTGAGGGCCTGTTACCATTCTCAAGGTTCAGTTCACTAGCCTGGCATTGCCAGACCAATTCAGAAATGCAAGTTGGTCCGAAACCTCTAGGTTTATTTTTGATTTCCAAAGTGCATCATCAATGGGCACAAAATTGAATAGACCTACAATCCATCATGAGCAACAAAATGTAAGCTTGTTAGCTCCCACTGAATCATGGTTTAGGAACAATAACTAGCTACTCAAGCTACATGAATACAGCCTGAATTAGGGCCTGCAGCTCTGTTTGTATTAGTGTTTTTATAATGTCGTCAACTGAACACTATCGCAACTTGCCAGCTAGCTTCAGTCCATGGTAACCATTGGCTCTTTCCACTGAAAAGTCCCCATCCTTTAAAATGACACACCAGCCATGCAAATTAAAAAAAATAATAATAATGAAAAAAAAAAGGGCGGCAATAGCTCAGTCCGTAGGAACTTGGCTTGGGGACTTGAAGGTCGCCGGTTCAAGTGCCACTGGCAACTGGCAGTTGGAGAATGCTGGTTCACATCCTGGGCATTGTCGAGGTGCCCTTGAGCAAGGCACCGACCCCTAACACTGCTCGATGGCCGCCGTGGCATGTGTGGCAGCCCCTTTGCTCATCCCCTCTACACTGCATATGTGTGTGTAATGTGAGTGGAAAAAAGAATTTCCCAATTTGGGGATTAAACTAGTGTATCAAATTAAAAAATGCAGTACTACCCTAGCCTGGTGAAAAATAGGAAAAACTTTACAATTTGGCCTTAAATCAACTCTCCTGGTTCACAGCCAATTGTTCCACCATAATTATCCAACATGTCCTCCAAATTAATCCCCGAAATACATTGTTGGTGATATGGCGGACAGAAGCACCCAGAGATGGTGCAGAGAGAAGATAATAAAAATAGAGACCGACAGAGGACACAAAGCTCATTCCTGTGAATAAGAGATGTGATGTTGCCACAGTGATGTGCCACTTGTGGGAATAACTGTGAATGCAATGTGCCACAGAGACACATACAGTGGCAGCAAAGTAATAAAAGGGGATCACAGAACCAAGGCACCGTTCAGTCTTCAGAGGCTGTGATGGGCTGCTGGCCCTTTAGCCCCTCTGTCAGAGGCAGTTTTATGCTTTTCATACTTCATCTCAGCGCCCGCATGATGGAGCTCTCCCCAGCTACTGGGCTACGCTCTATCTATCTATCTATCTATCTATCTATCTATCTAAGGGATTATTTCAAAAGACAGGAGAGTACTTTGGAATGAAATTCACTTATACACCCCAATCCAGACAGCTGTACACATGCATCAGAGTCTTCTCTGGACTGGTCTCTTCGTCTCTGTAATGATGGTCGTTTGGCTGGTAAGCCTGGTTCTGTTGCTCACTTGCCCAGCTACGATTCTGTGCCCATTCTGGCACCGCTCCCTACCAGCATTCCCCACTTGGAGCCTGAAAAACTCTTCCTCCCAGCGGCTCATTGTGCCTGTGCAAGCCATATAAACACTTGAAGTCACACATTGGTCAGAGTCAGCAAGCTACACAGCTAAGTGAGCTAACTAGCTAATGGCGGCTGCAGTTCGTAGCAGTTACATGTTTCTTTAGCGATGAGAAAAATGCCCGCTTACTGAAATGACACAGCACTGGAGCAGGCGCTCAGGGCGCAGAGGGGGAACGATAGTGTTTTTAATTTTTCAACTATTCTAAAATAAAACACTTGCATTATGTTACTTTAACCTGAAGAATAATTTCTCACCATCTGACCCCAGCTTTAAGTGCAGGCATTTGTATATCGGATAATCCCAATGAACACACGTGCATGTAGCTTACATGCACTGCACATTACCCCTTCAAGCACATGCTCTGGCTTTTGTCCTTGCACACGGGACGCACCGAGTTTCACTGGTGTCAAAGGAGAGGAGAGGGAGAAGGAAGTGAGCAAAGTCACACTGCTTCTGGTTCTTCTTTGATGCATTGAGGCTTTGAAGTCAATGCTGATGCAATTTAGGGGCCGGAGGCAGAGGCAGACCTACAAACCATTTAATTAGCACCTTGCCATGGCTCCTTATGTGAGACAGCTACAGTAACAAAGCCAAAAAATGTCTCTGCTTCTTTGATTTACACACAAGCAAGACTAGACTTTGTAAGAATATTTGCCTGGCAAAGCCTAAAAGGAATGTCTAAAAAAAAAAAATATATAACTATAAACTATATCTAGATCAATCCCAACATGAATTTTCATCTTGCTTTAATTTGTTTTCATTACCTTTTCCCCCCATATTTAATTTTCACCTGCCCACTCACACAATAATCCTTCTCCCTCCCCTCCTTCCTGTGCCTCTTACATCACCTGCAATCGTCCCCAAATGATCTCATGGAAACTCTGAGCGGCGAGCTGGTGGAGGTGATGTGTCTTTTTAAGGGACACTGTGTGGCCGTCCCATCCCAGGAAACAGAATCCCAGTGGGGGTAAACGGATCTGAAACCTGGCTTAGCAGATGGTCCCCACGGCGCTGACTCTTCTGATAAGCAATTAGGAGCGCAAACATGACCCGAGTGACAACAGCATATTCAGAACGAACATGAGAGCTCATCTGCGACCCGGTCTGATGCTGTCACAGGAGTCAGAGGACGGTCAAAAAAGATTGAAATATGAAGCATATATATACTGCCATGCCTACACACTGAGAGCTGGCACTCAATCATTCACCTTCGGAGGCTCTGCGCAGCACAGCAGGGAGGTGTTTCCCATCAATATAAAACATTATGTGACAGTTGCTTTTGTGTTGCCTTTCAGCTCGGTTTTAGGAGGTGTTGAACCATATCATCTATCTTCCACCGGTGATTCTGCTGCAATAATAACCTGTCCACCCTATAAAGCAGAGGTAGGGATGCAGTCAGCCCCATCTCCAATGATCCTTTCACTCCCACACCATCTCCCTCTGTGTGACTCAGACCTGCTGCTGATGTATAGATGGTGAGACAGACTGAGAAGAGGAGGCAGTTCCCCGCTCTACAAAGCAATTGACATGCGGCATGCAAAGCCTTGCACCAAAAAATGAAAATGTTGAATGTTAATAATTTGATACTTCATCATTCCCCTCTGGGAAAATTCTCTTAACGCTCGGGGAGTACAGAGCAGAGAGTGAGTAAGAGGGCAACACCCACAGCATGGTGCTGGGAGGTATTCATTTTACTCCTCCAAGAGCCTCCAGGTCAGTTCGCCATCATTTAGTAGCAGATACTGATTTATCTTTGCGCGCACTAAAGAGACTCCGACTGAAATCACAATTTGTCTTTCCTTCGTGCAGTCAGGGATGATGAAAAAAAAAAGGCCTTTTGGGACATGTCAGATATGCTCCTTTAGCCTTCCAGTATGAATTATATATGAACTAATGAATGACAGATGAGCAGGCAAGGGTAGCGAGACACAATGTTAATAAATCGTGCACTAGAAGCCGGCAAAGGATCGCTCGAAATAAGGTATAAAACGGAGGTTATCCTCTACTTTAATGCGCTTCTGCATCGGTGGAAACAATAAAAGGAAAACACTTTTTTGTCTAATCAGCAGTGTTAAATCCAAAAGAAATGTTCAATTTCTTTGCTAATCTTGTCCATAATCCTGTTTTTGCAGAGCTTTGAAGAAATGTGCCTGGCTGTGACAGCGCTGTTAGATGCGGTTGGATCAATGTGATGCTGCAAGTTCTGATCCATTAGGTGTGCGTCATCCCAGAGACACTGAGTCACTCAGCGGCGTACCAGGCAGCCACGACAGAGACGAGACAGGGAGAGCGCTGTCCTTGGAGGTGACAGGGGGCTCCAGATGAACGTCTGCATCCACTGTGACTGGCTGCTTAGGTCTCTCTCTGTGTCTGAACGCAATTTTCTACCCGTCTGTCCGTTTGTCTATTTGCCTGACGACTGTTTGCTTTGTGGCTGTGCGTCTCGGTCTGTCTTGTCTGTCTGTTTGCACTGTCTGTCAATCTCTCTGTTTCTAGTCCGCAGTCTAATGCGCTTGTGATTCTAAACGTAATCTCATTTCTGACCACCTTGTCACTCCTCAGCCCGAGGATTCAGCGGAGCATAAACAATCACATTGTGAAAAGCAAACGAAATATTATTACTCCAGTCACTTGCCAAGACTCAAGGAGGGGCTATATTTTAATTATCTAATAGCAAAGACGACTTGTTTAAAAGCTATGGTGAATTCGTTGTAATTAGCTAAGTGATTTTGGATTTCCTTGCGACGCGCTCCAAGGGCAATGCCACCGAGCGGGTCCCGCAAACAACAGCCAACACTCGCAACATACATTTCAGTTACAGGGGCAGGAGTCTTTTCTCTGGGCCAGACTAAAGGAAACAAATGAACATGTGCTGTCGCCACAGTGCCTCAGACATATTGCCTTATAAGTCAGAGGTGACTTTGATCCAATTAGGAGCCAGCTAAGTGAAACATCACTCCTGCATCTGCTCTCTTGACCTTTTCGGGAGGGAGTCTGAGGACGGCTGGGACAGACAAAGGGGACATGGGGTTGCGCCGAGAGGAGACAGGTGTGGGTCATTGGCACTTTAGCAGTAGTGGCTCGGGTGGCAAATGCACAGGTTAATAGATTGGGGAGAGAAAAAGAACAAGCAATGATGAGTCATCCCGGTGGACGGCTCAGACTTATTACAGACCTTTAGGGGAGCTGAAAGGAGAATCATTCATGGGGACAAAGTGAGATCAACCATTTCAGAGTTGTAAAACTTTCTCTAGTGTGCTGCAAATTTAAAAGCAGCGTAATGGTGATCAATTTAAGGAACGGAGTAAGAAGTTCAACCACCACAAGTAAGCTACAGTGTGAGTAATGTTATCCATTAGCTGATACAAAACTACTATTATTAGCCATTGCGTATAATTCAAATCCAATTTATTGAATCTTTCTTCTCTGGTTTATCTTACTGCTAAGTAACTCTAGCTGTAGTTTTTCTCACACCCGCAACCTCTTCTTCTACTCTTACATGACAGAATTTCAAATGGAATGTTTTCTGGATAATACTATCCTGAAGCGCTGTGCCTGTACTTATATATTCATGCTCAGATGTGCAACACTATGTCGGCTTGCTAAGTAAGAAAGCAGCGTGTGAATTTATACCAGCTGAGACGATGATGGCAGGACACCCCATTGCTTTTTTTTTCCTCATATGACATCCTGCTTTCCCTCTCATCCCCACCTCCTCCTCCTCCTCCTCCTCCACCTGCTACACTCCTCCACCGCTCCGTGCACGACTTATGTTTCTTATGTGGCAGCAGCCCAGAAAACCCAAACCAGGGGCTGCCTTCACACTGCCTGTTGGCCATGGTATGAACCGAACCGAAACTAAATCCAGTGATGAAGAAATAAATCAAAGACTGAACGCAATAAAAAATTTAAAAACAAACATTTATCATATCATTACATACAACTGAAATACAAACAGATGTCCTAATTCATAATATAATTATCTAACTAAGATATATACAAAAAATAACAAAATAAATAATAAAAATAACATTTTCACCTCTCAGGGTACTTTGCTGTTTCAAAACCGTGCAATATGTAAGAATTTGAGCTTAAGACATTAAGAATTACCTAAAATAATGCAAATAAGTACGAGTTTTATTTCAAAGACATTGTTGCATTGTGTTGCAGAGCAGTCTCCTGAAGTTAGCACGCTAATCAGCTAGCCTCAGCCCATCCTTTTTCATAATACCCTAACCCCGAACCCTAACCAATTACTCATTCATTCATTCATTCATTTACTATAAAGTGCTTCCAAAAAATATTAGGATAGGGCTTAAATTGAAGGTAAATGTAGGAACACAAGACTGTGGGACCATTGGGTTGACCCCGCTGCAGCTAGAAGCAGTTAAAACCCTGGTGATGTGCACCCCCAGTGACCAATTCTTACATACTGCACCTTTGAACACAGAAGGGATTCTCTACTTTGCACTTTTCAGAATCAAGCTAAAACAATAAAACAAAACTTAACTGAATGTAATTGAACTTTTGACGAGATATGCTGTTATGCTGTACTTAGGCACACATTGGGGATGCCAAATTCAGTCTGCTCGAATGCTGTCATGCTGATGTTTAGCAAGTATTATGTTAGCATGCTAACATTTGCTAATTAGCACTAAGCCCAAAGTACAGCAGAGGTTGATGGGAATGCAACTATTTTGCATATATCTGGTCATAAACCAAAGCATTGAGGGGGAAGAAAGACTAGAGGAGATGTCAGTGAAGTTACAGGATCTATCTTCTAGGGACCAGGAATGTTTGTTAGTTGTTAAGACACGCTTGGATCCAAGTGGTGGACCACTGCTCAACCGACAGACAAGCATTTTACAGCTGACGCACCATACTGACTAAATCCACGCCAAGAAATATTTATATGGAGGGCCACACCCATCACTCACACACAGTAACTAACATACCCCATCATCCTGATCAGTTTATATTTACTTCATATTTATGCTCCCTACCATACATTTTCTCTCATGCCTTATCCTCAAAGAGCCTATAGCTGTTGGTGATTAATATACGTGTGTTAAGACACTTTGGCTGGCACCACACCCATCTCTCTCGCCTTCTGCTCCCTCCATCTCACTCTCTCTGCTGCAGTGCTTGTCCCCCGTCGTCCCTTCAGCATAAACAGCCATTCATCACCGTTCAGCGGATTTAAGTCAATGCCAATTGGATTGCCATCGACTGAACTGAGAAATTATGGCAAATGACAAAATGAATAAGCTGCGCAGCTAGCTAAACTCAACAACTGAGGAGAAATGGATGGGCGGCAAGGAGACATCCGGGAGGTGCCAGAGGGCACTGAGTTTGAGTTAAGGGAATAGGAACAAACTGGCTCAGAAATTGAGTTTCATTATGGAGGAGCACACTGCAGGAGCAGAGTGTCATGTCACCGAATGCTGAACAGAGTAGTGAAAAATTGATACATTTGTCCGTGTCCACTGCTATTAATTTACAGAGAAAATTGGTTTGTGAAGCGTGTGTGACGAGTCCTGCAGAGACAGCCCCTGCGGCTATTGATTGTTTATTTCTCGCGTCAACATGACGGACGCTTTCTTACGCAGATACCTGTGACAGACACGAAGAGTGTGTTTGTGTGCACGTATGAGCATAGATTTGTTCATATGTTCATGGCAGGACTGGGTGAAAATTCTGTATTATACATTAAGTTCATTACAATCATAACATGGAGCCGCAGGGAGCCGGTCGGGGCGATGGCGGGCATACAAAGTCCAAAACTGTTACACCAGACTCCAGGGATTGTATCCAGTCAGTTCTTGAGTTTAGGCGACAAAATCACCGTGGTTAAGGTTTGCTTCTTGAAGCAGTCGCGAAATTCCATTTATAGGATTCACTATGGTTAAAGTTAGGGGAAGATCTTGATTTTGGGTATATATTGACAAAATTGAATCTCAATGATTTTTGCATATTGACACAAACTTTTCATTTCCATGTCATGAAAAAAAGT
>OMLP01045645.1:0-20515 GCA_900302685.1 Spondyliosoma cantharus
GTGCAAGATGTAAACATGTTATAAACAGAGTGAAACCAGAGTTCACTCTCTCAGGCAGAGGTGAGAGAGTTATTGTATGAAGTGATGGCTTGTGGCAGGAACGATTTCCTGTATCTGTTGCTGCGACAGCGAAGCTGAAGCAGCCTTTTGGAGAAGGTGCTCCGCTGTCCGACCAGTGTGAGGTGGAGAGGATGGAGAGGATTATCCATGATGGATAACAGTTTTTTCAGTGTCCTCCTCTCCACCACAGCCTCCAGAGTGTCCTGTTTACAGCCAATCACAGAGCCAGCCGTCTTAATGAGTTTACTGAGTCTGTTGGTGTCGCTGGCTCCGATGCTGCTCCCCCAACAAACCACAGCAAAGAAAAGTACACTGGCCACCACAGACTGATAAAAGATCTCCAACATCTTGCTGCACACGTTGAAGGATCTCAGCTTCCTCAGGAAGTATAGTCTGCTCATCCCCTTCTTGTAAACAGCTTCAGTGTTTGATCTCCAGTCTGTGGTTAATGGTGACACCCAGGTACTTAGTCCTCCACCGCCTCCACATCCTTTCCCAGAATGCACAGTGGTTGGGAAGCCGTCTTTCTCTTCTTCCTGAAATCCATCACCATCTCTCTGGTCTTGTTGATGTTCAGCCGCAGGTGATTCTGTCCAGTCCACTCCACAAAGTTGTCCACCAGTGCCCTGTACTCCCCCTCCTGTCCCTCACTTACACACCCGACAACAGCCGAGTCGTCAGAAAACTTCTGCAGGTGACACGACCCGGTGTTGTACTGAAAGTCAGTGGTCCTGTCTCTGCTTTTTATAAAAATGAATCTCCTGTGAGTCCCTCAACTTTATCGAAGCGCAATAATAAATCGCACAGGAGCTTTTTGTCAAAAATTCTTCCTCCATGCTGTGTTCCTGTGCCTGTGCAAAGCAGCTTAAATGTAATACAAGGAACTTTTAACTCGTTATGAAACAGTCTCACTTTAATACAAACGCTTGTGCATGAACTACATAAGGAAAACAAGACCATCAGTAAGAAGATTGGCTATTTCTGCGTAGTTATTATAGTTATTCTCAATGCCTATTACCGTGTTGTGGAAAAGTCATGAAATGAAATCTATTTTTTATGGTGGAGTGATGAGAACGAATTGAGAAGTCCCACAGTCCGAGGGAAGAAGCTGCTCTGTAGTCTAGTGGTAAGGCACTCAAGCAAAGTTTACCTTGTCTCACCATAGTCTTATTACAGTTACAGGTACTTTCACATAGCTACATATAGATTACCATGTGTCTTGCAAACAGCTGTGTTTAAAAAAAAAGTAACTAGCATCAAAGACATATTGCTTTCAAAACAAAACCATTCTCTAGCCAGATCCAGATCTTTACCACAGGAGGGGTTGGTTCTCTCCACAGAGGCCACCAGAATCAACAAAACATCAAAGTTTCTTGAAATTGCATTAAACACGAAATTAACATCAAATTTTTTATTGCAAAAAATAACCAAGTGTGTCTCTGTGTCAGCTAAGGTTCATGTGTACATGGAGTTAGTCTCGTGGTGACCCAGGGGTTAACCAGCCATGAACTGCTACGGGCCTTTGTTGCATCTCATTCTCCAGCACCCTCTCCACCTGCTGTCAAGTCTCCTGTGAGATGCTGAGCAGCAAAACAAACACACCACACAGTTCATGTTCATCTGCCTCGTCATGGGTCATCCCTTTGCCTTTTTAAGAAAAAAAAAAACTTGAGGACCCAAATCGAGTGACAGGTGACTGAGGAATGATTCAACGGAGCCTCTGGTTTCACCCCTTAAGCTGATCTGTAACCTGCTTGTTTTGCTCCTCGCTGTGATGATACCAGATTGCACCATCCTGCTGCAGGAACAACAAGTTGGGTAACATGATTGGCAGCTCGCTGAGACTCCACCCTGCCTGTTGCTTATTGGTTCTCCTGGGCCCAAAAGCCAGCATGAACCAAATCAGACCCGCCACAGTGAATGTTGCCGTGGTTTTTGGAGGACGCTCTCAGAAGTTATTCGGAGAAGAAACTGAGACCACGTTTGGGACTTTCCCCCAACTCCGGCTCAGATGGTGTTGACAAGGTTTACTGATCTTTCTTTCCTCAGAACAAACTTGATTTCAGTGTGTAATTCATGCTTTTTTTGTGGAGTTTGAAGTGACGCTACCGGAACAGTGCAGGTAATTACATTTTCATTCTCCATCTGTATGTTTATCTTTAAATATGTGTGTATATGCAAGGGTAAGGCCCTGCGATCAGATTCATCATCTTTCTCTGCCTCGTTGCTATGATTCATCTAGTCAACCAGGTGAACGCCACACACACACACACACACACACACACACATATACATATATACATATACGTAAGCACCATGGGTTACTTGGAACTCTTTGTGTGTGTGTTTGTGGTCTGTGAGTAGGACTGCGAACTGTGAGTCATGTTCCTCTTTTCATTCATGATCACACAAGGCAGAGCGAGCGTTGTGATGTCAAAAGCAGCGAGCAGAGGCGGGTATAAAACATGTGAAGAATTGGGGTAACGGAGAGAACGTCGCAAGCTGATGGAGTATTTATCCCGGCTGCCATCTCCTTGTCTACAGCGTGCTGGGTAAAAAACACAGCCGTGAGTACCCTGAGATCACAGGCAGGTCGTTTTGTCTGCCTGGTGTCTGTTTTTCGGGCTGTTATTTAAAGATCCAAGTGTCTCATCCGCGTGTTTGTCTGCCCCCGCTCTGCTGTGGCTGGGAGGGATGGGAGCAGGCCTTCGAGGTCAAAGTGCACACGTGTGCTTGGAGGACACATCCTCTGGATCAGTTTGCAGGTTTTGCTTGTTTTGAACTCTTTTCATGTCTTTTTAAATGATCTCAGAAATCTCATTCATATTCAAATGTGCAGAATTTTGCATGTTAAAAAAAAAAAAAAAAAAAACGCTCTACAGGCCCGTATCACTTATTTGCAACACTGTCCTGCAGAGGAGCTTGGAAAGTTAATTATAGCGTAATGCTTTTATACTGAATAGGCTGCAGGAATAAGGAAGTTGCCATATTAAGCATTTTTCTCAGCTGATGGTGGTTAGAGAAGATGCCTTCAGGGCATTTCATATGCAGAGGTTGAATGTAGATTTAAAGTAATGCAATTGGTGTAAGTGAGGAGCTTTCTTGTGCATATATTCAGTACTTTCTGTGAGTATGACAGTATAGATTTTTATACATTTCAACCTTGTATGATTTTTGGAGCTTCAAAAGACCGGATACAGTGTAGGTTTGGCAGAGGTGACGTGGAGCTTGGGCGCAGCCTGAATTAATTAAAAGCAAGACAAACAAAGAAAAGAAAACAATTTTGTTTAAATATTTGAGGATCAAAACCCAGAGAGCAGGCAACAGAAGGCCAAGATGATGATTACCAAAACATAATTACAACAAGGCTGACTGTTGGACTCGACTACATTAGGAATCGCTGCGCTTTTATACTATATACAGAGACATTTTAATCTCAGTTTGAAGCTTGTTTTCCCACCTCGGAAACTTCCTGACAAAGTCCTCACTTTGTCTTCACATGTCACAGTGTAAGTGATTCTTAAACTGGCAATGGACAAGTTTTATTCCTTTATTATCATCATTATGAGATAAATCTTAATTGCGTTGTCTAATGGTGATGAAACCATCGGTGCTGTGATCGGTTCCCTATAAATCATGATTTCACCATGCAGTTTTGTCCGCAACTGGGCACAAACGCTGCTGGGAACGCCGCAGTCAGGCTGACAGCCTGGCACTCTTTCTGTCTGCTTTCACATCTCCATTATAGACTAAATAAATTAATGAACTCATGATTTGTCCTGTGCTGTTGGCACTTGCAACTCTGATGTGAAGGAAATGATCCAGGGTGACAGAGGCACCAACAATAAACAAAGTTGCCTGTTTCCGCTTTAGTATTACCTTAGTATACTTTGTCGATGGTGATATGTTGTGGCATACTTTTGTGATCTGTTAAACAAGAGTAGAGGACAGCCCAGGCTAGCACCAAAGTGTGTGACCAACATTTGTGTATGAAAGTGCAGTACCAGCAGGGGGTGATAATGACGAGAGCAAAGGAAGACAGTTGACTGTTGAATTGTTTGACGACAGTAGTTATTTTAAGCCAAACCGTGTTCTTTTCCCAAACGTATCCAAGTGCTTTTGGTGCCTTTATTTTGAAAGCGTGAGAAGACGTTGCATGTCTGTCACTGCTAACACGACCGATTTGACTGACAATGGAAGGAGCAGTAAGTGAGACTGTTGTTTTCACAGGTAGGCAAGTCCAAATGTGACATTGACGTGGTGGGCAGCTGGGTCGGTTGGGTGTGATACCGGGTTGTAGAGGGAACAACAGGCATAGAAATGCAAATGATCAATTGTTTTTAATGCAATTTATATTTCCATCAAAAATAATACATTTGTACAAAGCTACCACAACTTAATCTGCAAATAAAGTGACCTTGCATGAAATCCCCACACCCAAGATGGAGAAATTGCAGTGATATTGCTGCGTTAGGATCTGAAGGATCGAGCAAAGGCAAGACATAAGACAACTACTCTGATGAGTGTCAGAGTTCATCTGTCTTGTCATGACTCAACTGCTGCAGTGTGGTAAAAGATAAATAGTAGCTGCCTACTCTGGGGTTTTCAACTGGAAGTTTTCGTGGCTTCATTCATTCGTTAGAATTTTCACAGGCATCAGAACACAGAGAGCGCACATGCACCCACACAGCCGGCGCTGCATTCATGTCAGGCAAGACACTCATGTCATTATGAAAATCACAGACACGTAGAGATGAGACATAGAGGACAGACAGGGACTGCGTGTCAACTGACCACAATATCATCACAAGTGTGGTGAGACAGTTTAATGGAAACTGTCTTCATCTTTCTCTGTATCAAGAAAGAAAGAAAATCCCCATAGAGTGCGTCTGTCATTTTGCTGATTCAATTATTAGTCAAGGTGGTGTACAGCATTACTGGAAGCACTACATTATTTATTGCGGAATCTTCTTGTGTTCATTTTAATATACATTTTTCATAGCTTCACTGGAATTCGGACATTACAGCACAGTATATGTAGATCTTGTATATGTGACAGTACTGTAGATGGAGGAAGGGATGCTTTCTTTCTATGTTTGCTAAGTTTGGGTGGTAGTTTGGAGCCTGGGTTCAGGTGATTTAGATGGATTGTGCAGCTTGAACACAACATACAAGCAATATAGACACCTGCTCATCAAAACATTGCTCAACACTACCACCAGTGATCACAAACCCCACTGGGTGACGTCACTGACCCTTTACAGCTCCATATTGAACCAACGAATCTTAAGATTTTTGTCAAATTTCCTGTCACTTTTTGGAAGCTAAAGACGCTCCAACTGCCATCACACTTAACAATCACTTTCACGACATGCATCGAAAGTGAAATTGGTTATCAAAACTGTATGTTGTGAAAGTTTGATTTGACTTGCAAAAATGTGGTGTTTTCCCATTCACTTCAATACAGTTGAAGCCTCACTGATGCCAGCAACTATGAAGAATGAATTCAGGCTTTTTAACAAAACGGCATTATGATGTAATTTCGGTGTCCCTCTGATCCATTTACCAAATATCTTCATTTTGGGTTCGTACACATGAGGTTTGCAGTTGTTTTTTATTCAAGTTTCTCACGCAAGAGACACAATTAAAATGTAGAAACTGTAAAGTGACTCTGGTCTCTCTCGGTTGTCTATACAGGATTGTCGATGATTTGTTTAAGTTGTTTAATGCTCCTGGACTGTGGATTTCTTTATGAAAGTTTTCATGGAGGTCTAAACGATGTGACTTTATGCCCGTTAAAGTGCCTCGTCTCAGTCCGCTATCAGAGAGCAACAGTTGCCAACGTTAGTTTGGAAATGGAGTCCACTATCATAAATGACTGGCTTACACAGAAGATTCCAGTGTCCTTTTAAAGTGGCACTAAACCATACTGGAATCACTTTACATTTTGTTGAATTTTTTTTTTTTATTGTATTACTGATAGGACTCACATTTTTTTGGATTGTAAACAGACTGTTTGGCAACCAGAGCTGAATGATGATCACAGAGATAGGAGTGCAAATTGGAAGTGTTGGTCTGCAGGGCAGACACCTTCCTCTGGCAGGTCCATGTCATTCTTTGGTTAGTAATCCATAGTATTTCCACTCAGGGGTTAATTTTTTGGGGGGTACACAATGGACAAGCCAAGCTTTTGACCATGCTGGCAGGCTTAGGATTTTGAAATTACTTGTGGCAATTAAAAAAAACAGGAAATCATAATAGGCCTGTTAGGCAGCTTTTTCAAGGCACACATGTGAGGAGATTATTAGCAATTATTTCAATCAAATAAATACAGTTCCTTATCTTTTCCCATCCCCAATTGTCCCTCACAAGATGTACATATCCATAAAATCCCAAAATAGAAGCGAGAAACAAGGGCAGATAGCAAAACACAAAGTACAAACCAGGAACATATGAGGAATCAAAATTCAGAGAAACCATTAGGAGATGGGACACAGAGACAGGAACAAACTCAGGGCAACTCAACAAAACAATAACAGATACTGAACAGATGACTCACCAATGACTGGATGAGGAGATGAGGTGCAGGTGGAGAGAGGCAGAGAAACACAAGTGAGGGAAATAAACAGAAAAACTGAACTGAAATGGTGAAGTGAGGAGATGCAGTACAGGTGTGGAACTGGGTGTAGGATTGGGTGGGGACGCTAGGGACAATATCCACCTCCCTCATAAGCCCTCACCTCACCATCAACCCTGTTCCAGTTTCTAGAGTGTTTCTGTTCTCTTAATATTTTGAGTGCAAAGACAATATTGATATCATTAGAAAAGTTTCCAACAGTGTGTGTCTTGAAATGTGGCTTGGGGTAAATGTGACTGAAAATGATAGATCAAGTCACATTTTATTTGTATTTACTGTTTTTACATTTACATTTACATTGGGGGCATTTAGCAGATGCTTTTGTCCAAAGTGACTTACAATAAGTACATTTGTCACAAGAAAGAAACCATGACATACCACCATCGATGAAGTAAAAAAGAAAAAAATATAAAACATTTCAACCCCTCATCTGAGCATCGTAGCTGCTCTATATTAGCGGGGAAGGGAGTCATGCGATGCGGGATCGAGGTGAAGTCTGAACAAATGAGTCTTGAGTCTTTTGCGGAAGATGGCGAGGGACTCCGCTCTCCTGACATTGGTCGGGAGTTCGTTCCACCACTGAGGCGCCAGAACAGAGAAGAGTTGCGACTTCGCTCAGCGACCTTTGTTTGCTCTCAGCGATGGCGGTACCGGCCGGCCAGCTGAGGAAGTGGTCTGTTGTCTGACCAGTGTTTGGAGGTAGACGGGTGCAGTTCCGTTGACGGCATTGAAGGCCAGTACCATCGTATGATCAAGTCTGACCGTTGGGCTCTGCTGTTTGCTTATGGCCCTGTAGACTCAATTGTTCTGAGCTTGGTTCATTTAGACCTGTGACAGTGGGTCATGTAATTTGTGTCATCGCTCACCTCTCTCTCTCTTTCCGCCCCTCTGGTGCCAGCAGAGACCTAGAAACCTCACGGCTTCGCAAGCACTTCGCACTTCAGTGTCTGTGATTTCCTATGTCCCCACCAATATCAAAACCGAACCTACGCCCTTGGGTGTGCCGGGAAAGCAGACTGAGGAAGGACTCGGGAAGCAGGGCTTGGCTAATTAAACAGATACGAGACAGGTGTGGACGGAAGAGGAGGAGCACGAGAAAACAGGAGGGAGAACAAAACACTGGAAGAAAATGCAAAAGAAGACTAGAAGCCCAGAAAACACACATGAAACACAAAACCATTGGTGGGAAGTAAAAAGATGAGTTTCTGAAGAAGGATTGTTTTTGGTTTGGGTGAGTGTATCACATACCAAACCACTCTTATTCTCTCTCCAAAACAAACACACTCAAAGGTGAAAGGGCAGGGACACCAGGAAGATGCCAATGTGTGTTTTTGTGTGTGTCAGAGAGAGAGAGAGAGAGAGAGAGAGAGAGAGAGAGAGATAGTGTGCGTGTGTGTGTGTGTGTGTGTGTGTGTGTGTGTGTGTGTGTGTGTGTGTAGTGCAGTCAGAGGTTCAGGCAGATGCCAGGAAGCACATTCTTTGGCAGCGTGCAGGACTGTTGTCAGACGCGGCTCAGGAACACGATGTACGGCCTTCTGGATGCAGGAAAACCAGCGCCCTGAGATTAAACCACACACACGCAGAGCCATACACACGCTTTTTGAGGTGGCTGGCAGAAAAGGAGCTTTGTCATAGTGCATCATTAAGGAAACTGTGGTGCCTCATTTGGCATTGGTGGTGATTGACATTTCCCTCCAGCCAGTGGATTGCCGACTTTGCCCCCCTGGCTGCGGTCATGTTAACATTGCAGTTGCTACATTGCATTAATGCGGTGGAGCCGCTCGAGTTGTGACAGTTCCCTCAGCAAATGAGACGCTCTCCCTCCTGGCTGTGGTCCTTGTCTGTCAAACCCGCTGGATAAATGTCTCCGAGTCCAAGGGCAACGGGAACAACACCAACCCCTGTGTCGCTCTGCATCCAGGGCCTGTGTGCTCTCTGCTGGCCAGGCTTCTCCTCGCTGTCTGTCAGGCCAGCTCTGCAGGTCGGTCCCTTCAGTGAGGGGAACCAGCAGCAAACTGTGGACAGAGATGGGCGACTCTACATTGACGTTAACGTCCAGTCTGTCAATACCTCAGTGAGTGACTTACGCAGGTTAGACAAAAAAACGAAATGAGGCTCCGTTAAAAAGATTAAATGAGGTAGACATCTAGGTCCATTACAAAAATAAACTGCTTTCTTGCAGGTGTGATATATTGTACGAAGGGATAAATCACCCAAAAACTGAATTAGCATTTTTTTGCATTTCAGTGTTTTTAAAGTTACGGATAAAATATGTAAGAATTCAGTATTAAAGTGTCTGAAAATGACCAGACCTTTTGTTTGTTCAAAGCCAGAGAAATCCACAAAGTTGGTCAGAGAGTGAGAAAAAGAAGTCAGCCAACGAGAATAAACTTGAATGAGCATTTGTGATGAGTCAGGTCGGAAAGCTTGTCGTCAGCAATGATGGTTGTTTAGTGGTGTTATCAGCACCAGCAAAGGCGCTCTGTCCGCGGGATCATTTGCGGCTGTTCGCATTACTTGTGCGTTATTCGTCCCCTGAACAGGCAGATTGCTCTACTGTACTTCAGCTGTGAGATAGTGAGCGAGGGTGTTTCTGTGTCTGTGGGTTTGAATTCAGGTCAACTCAGCGCCAGACTCCGGCCTCCCTCTATTCTTTTCCCCCTATCCTCTCTAGTAAAGTACATTTACCCCACAGTTCCTGCCGGCAGTAGATACGACAGCACTTAAACACCCGACATCCTTTCATCGGTAAACCGCTCCAGTTTAACTGTAGAACCCGATGTGACCCTCTGAGCAGCCGAGCTGTGGCTGTGCCCCACGGCTTCCCACGCAACACTCAGCGGACGCCTTTTTGTTTTGTTTTGTTATGATCGGAGACACCTAGCAGCAGGAATTACATCCTCTGCATGGGGTGGCTGTAGCTCAGAAGGTAGAGCGGGTCGTCTCGTAATCAGAAGGTCGCTGGTTCCAATCCTGATACTGAACCCCGAACTGCTCCTGATGTGCTGGTCGGCACCTTTCATGGCAGCCACTGCCATCAGTGTATGAATGTATGAATTACTATAAGTCGCTCTGGACAAATGTCCTAAGATGTAAATGTAAAAGTCAACCTGGAACAAAGAGCACCAATTTGTTTCCTGCTTCTAAAGCAGTTCCTATCTTTCTCTAGTTCTACAATATTAGTAAGTAATTAGCAATTTCTGTAATTGGTGTGACGAGGCAGATTCGCCCTTAAATCACCAATTCTAACGAAACCTTTCCAGTATATTAGGCCATAAAAAAGTGAGATTTGAGGTCGGTTACCCCTCGTGTAGATTCTACCATTCTGATTAGTGTGTGAACACACAGACATTCTGTATTTTCGATTATACAGAAGCTCAAACAATGCTGACTGCAATTCCTCTAAGCCCTGCTGCTTAGATTGCACTGCTGAGGGGAACTGCATACAAAACACTTCTTTGGCCCTTTGAGGTCTTTTCACAAATTACTCAGCAGGCACCATATGTTGACACGCAGCCATAACGCGGCTGCCAGCCCAGTTTTTGGAAATATATTAGTATGATGTGATGGTAGGCTGGAAGTTACACTGTGAGTTGAAGGTTTCTGTTTTAAATTCTAGTTGAACCAAGGATTTGGAAGGAAACCGAAAGTGCTTGAAGTGAAGTGCACTTGAAACTGCACGAGGCAGATTGTCTCATTAGTAGCCTCTAGTGTCAGCGCGAGGTAACTGCAGTTTGTATTTACTCTTAAATGTAAAGAACATTTACAGAAATTCTTAGCTAGTGCCGCTGTAACGCTTGCCAGTAGCAGGAATAGACTGCACCAAAATAAGTGTGAAACAAGGTTGCAGTAACGATCGCCTTTTATAGAGAAGCCGTTACCCTCCTGCTTTGTCCAGGAGGAGGCGACATCTCTGAAGCTGCACTGGGAGCTGAAGATGAAAGTATTTGAATCCATCCAGTCACTTAATACGACCAGGCAGTGTATTACATTAAAGTTAAATTAATGTGTGCTGGAAGTGTGATTGGCATTTGGAAAAAAGCTTGATCTTGATATGACTGCAAACACACACACACACACACACACACGGGCGGGCATTACATGTCAATGTACCGGGTTTCATCAGTGTCGTGTACTCCGCCTACATTATGCAGCACAAGGCAGGAACAGGAGCATCAGGCAGGTTTCGACAAAGTAGACGTTGAGCCGGCGGGGGGGGCAGAGATGAAAAGAGGACAAAACAGACGAGCTGGACATGTTCTTTGTGCCTAATATGTCCCCGCAGAAAGACATGGGGCCCATTGTCCTGTGCCAATGTGCTGCTCCTGTCCTTGTGATTAGCTTTGTGTGTCTGCTGCCGCTCGTCAGTCAGACAATCGCAGTGATCAGTGTCTGCAGCAAATTACTGACCAGGTGACTTTATATAGTCAGAGGCATGTTTTACCATTAAGTCTGACTTTTAGGGGCATTAACTCATATTGTATACAGGCAATTTAAATGATTCTGCTTTTAAGATGTATTTAATGGTTAATAATGGTCTATTATAACCCCAACACCTTGATGCTCCATAGGGGCACCATGCAGATTCTGAACTTGGAGACTATAAATGTGAAACTCTAAGCCTGCATTACAGCTTTAGATGAATTATGGGACATGGATGGATGCAGTTTTTGGAGCTTGAACAGCACTAGAGGACTACATGTAGGTAGCATCGCAGCCTCTGCTGCTTCAGTTATGAACATTATTTTGTATGTATGTCTCTCATGAGTTCCTGAACTTTATTAAAGGGCAACTATGATAATGAATGACTGATTATTTTGAACAGTTTTCAAACAAGCTCTGGTTTTGTATTTGCGAGAATTCGCAGAATTTCTCACGTCAGTTAATATTGAGTATTTTTCACTATTGAAGGCAAAACAATAAACTGATTGATTTAAGAAAGAAGCAGATCAATTGATAATAAAAAATAATGATACTTCTATGTATGTCATTTTTAAGCTTCCAACAAATTTCACGCATACTAGCTATCCATTTTGTCTTCGATTCAATGTTAAGACTATTATTCAGTTTCGCAAACATGCAGTTAGTCACAACATATACATAAATCTTATGTGTGCATAGCTGACATTTCAGTTTCATCAGCTGTCCAAAATAAAATAAAAAGTTCATCCTCCAGCAAGTAGTAAAAAGTACATTTACATTTAATGGCCATTTTTGTTTGCCACTTCTTTTTCGCAAGCGTACATTTTGGTCTGGTTGTGTCTGTAGAGGAAAAGCCTAGAGGTTCACCCAGATCTCGTGCCAGTCAGGCCAGCCTGTTCGGCAGATTGGTCGGCGGCCAGAATACTCAAGCTATGTGGGTACACCACACCAGGATATGGTTGTGTTTATCAAACACTGGAGACCTGAGTTGAATTCCAGCGAGCAACCAAATGTCAAAGTTGTCTTGTCTTTAACTTACTTGAGTTATGTACATTTAGTGACATAGCTGTGTGACTTACACACTTATTTGAACCGAAACCATGATATTTTCCTTATCCTTACTAAGTCGTTTTGGTGCCTAAACCTAACCACTGTGTCACAATGTGTTAACAGTCCCAAACTCATAACCCTAACCCTAACCCATGTATTACTTTTTGTCAGCAAGCTTTATTTTGAAAATCTAACAGTTTATTGCTAACATGAGCATGAAGCCCCACACGTGCAAAAAAAACGACGTTAGTGGGTTAAGTAAAGCGTCATAGCTCGAAGCTTAGGGCCACTGTACAAGCTGCCATATTTGATGAGTTAGGAGAGAGAACGTGCTGTCACCAGGCTATTTTTGCTCTTTATTGGAAAGATCTACAGCTGACATCACTGTCTTCAGACTCCACCTCTAAGTTTTGATATGATCAAGCATATTCTCAGTAGACACCACTAGAAATAGATTCTGACCTGCTAGCTCAGCCCTCCAAGCTGTTAAAGGGTCACCATCAACTCATGCTATGCTGTGAGTAATGCTCTATCTCATCACATCTCCTTCCTCCTAAGCAGCTAGCATCGGTTTCTTTATGAGCAACATCAAGAGCAGCAGTCAGAGGGTCACAGGTCAGAGCTGGCCATCACGTTCCTGTAAACGGAGATGGATCTTGTAAGAGAGAAGCACAGTGGGAATAGTGATCAGAGAAGAGATGCAGATGGTTTATTCCCGATAATCACTTTACAGCAGACGCGCATGTGTAATTCATGGCTTCACATTTGGCCTCGGCGTGTGTTTGTTTATGCTGAAGGCATTTATGTAACGTCTCTGTTATGTATGTCTTTTTTTTCCCTGCGCGACTGCGAGCCTGGCTGGCTGGCTGTTGATCACCAAGGGCAGGCAGTGAAGAGATGCTGTCCATCTCACAGGGACATTTATGTAACCATGTGGTCTCTCTCTCTCTCTCTCTCGCAGGCTTCACTGGACGTTAATGTATGCTGCAGATGCCTATGGGCTGCAAATTAGCAAGCAGGACTGGAGCAACGCACCGCTGGCAAAAAAGGTCTGAACCTCTCTCCGTGTGTGTGAGTGTGTGTGTGTGCGTGTGCGTGTGCGTGTGCGTGTGTGTGTGTGTGTGTGTGTACTTAAATTAAGGGAGAAAGTGATGAATGTGCAAGGAATTTTAATTTACGGAAATCCAAATTGCAAACGCAAAGCATATTAGGGTTCAAGACGGAGATGCCATGTGTGCATGTGTGTGTTTATGCAGCTAATACCTCTTCACATTTCTCCCTTCTGGACCAAATTGTTTACCTGGCCATGGAAGGAGAAGAATTTATGTGTGGGCGAACAGCGTGATCCTACCTGTTGTGAAAGGTTGTGTGTGTGTGTGTGTGTGTGTGTGTGTGTGTGTCTTTGCCCCTACACACCGTGCCACTCCCTCTCGGCATGAACTTTGCCTCCTAACCACATCGCGTGGCCTTTACAGCTTCATCTGGGTGTGTAGATGCATGTTTTTTTTTTTCCCCTGCACTCCCCTGACAGTGATGAATGCTGGCAGGCGCTCGAGCAGGATGGGAGGATGAGAAAGGTTTGGAGATAAATGAAGCGAGATGAGTGAAAGGAGGAAATGAGGAGAAAGAAGCCTTTTGTTATGTAGCAAAATGTAAAGCTACATCCAAGGGGAATTTAAAGGGGGTAATGGCAACATTAATTGTGTCAAGGCTCGACACTACCTGCTTCATGTCGTAGAAAATGTGTTTGGGACGAACAGAGACCATCTGCAGGACACCTCCAGGATTAAAGAGATTGCTCAGCAAATGACAAACTGAACCGAGCACCGTCTGAATACGGACCGCATGTTCTCATGCTGGACTAGTTATCTCTTTCACAGCAGTGAAAGTGTGCTGCGAAAGATACTAGTGACTAGTATCACTGGCTGGCTACTCACCAAGACCTAGTCACAATATGACACCCAAAACACACAGTGAACTCACTATTGACAGGGGACACACCCTGTTTTATCCCTGATACATGCTACATTGTCATCAACAAATCCTTGTTGAAATTGTCAGGAGAGCTAGTTAGCCGCAGCCAGTGAGCAGAATAGACCTGAGGTGTGTTGGGCTAGGGGGAGCTACCCGAGAGCTAATAGAGCTAACAGCTTTAACACTCAGAAGGAAGTAAAATCTCTGTTGGGAGGAACATGAAGGCCTTAATAGTGAACTGCTGTTCAACACAACAGGTGAATGCTAATAGTTTTGGCTAACGACTAACTCATTGATGATAGTAGCAAAGTCAAGAAGCAACATTTTGATATTGTTTACATTCACCTCGGGATGGTTAAAGTCATTTGTGGGATGGATCCGGGACAGAAGTGAAACAAGTTTGTCCGGACCCATGGTACCAATGGTTAATATTTACAACTTAGCTGTGAATCTATAACTTGTCACTCCCTTCTGTCACTCATTATGAGTCGCAACACTAAGCTAGCAATCTACTGGGAACACGTGGCTGATTTTTGCGTCTGCTAACCAACATGTCAGTCAGCTAAAATCTTGGGTTATTTCCTGGAGGATTAGAACGTGGATACCTGGACCGAACCCACCGAGGGGCCCATCAGGACTTGTTGGGACCCGATAGGAAAACCCGGTTAATGTGTGTGGAACAATGCACATCAGGATGAACAAACAAGCTGTAACCATAACAAGCTGTAACAACTGCGTGACAGGGTAACACAAAGTCAGTGCCTCAGTTTAAACTAACTGCGTCGGGTTCAGACTTTAAACAACGAATGGTTCTCGAGGTTCAGGTTGTGCTCGGTCATTATTCTGTCGGACTCTACTGAGGATGGAACTTAAATCAAGACAGAGACGGAAGCAGTAATAAAAATAAAAAAGCCTGGACCACAAGGGTATCATGTGACCTGGGACGTGGAATGAACTGATGCAGAATTAGGTGAAGGTTCATGATGAGCAGTAGTAAACACACATACACACACAAAGGGTTAGTTGTGACGCATGATGACTGTGTTGTGTGGTCTGTGTGAAGGCGCGCGTGTGTGTGTGTGTGCGTGTGTGCGTGCGTGCGTGCGTACATTCATACCAATTGCCCCTTGCTGGTTTCCCGCCACAGAGCTGAAGGCGCCCTTCCAAATTCCTGGTCTGTAACTCACCTCCTGTTGCCAACTAGCACCTGTCAAAAACACACACACACACACACACACACACACACAAACTCAAGCTCAGATAGATCGATTAGATAAATAGGAGGTGGAGGTGGTTTGGGGGCTCTCTGCTTGTTTCTAGCCTGTTGAGTCAGTGCTGGCATGACACTTTGAATGGCGCTGCAGTGTGAATGACACTCTCTCTCTCTCTCTCTCTCTCTCTCTCTAACACACACACCAGTTTCCAGTGGCTGTGTGACAGACTCACACACACAGACAGAAGCGGACAGAGCGAAGAAGCCTTGACTTGGAGTTTAAACTTGTCTGCTCTTCCTGCCCTGTCTCTCTCTCTGAGCGGACCACAGACTGGTAGGCCTCTTCCAAGGTTTTCTCTTATGAGTGTTGACGTGTGTGTTGGGAGTGTTTGGGATTTATTGTTCCGTCAGTACTTTTTGCGGTTTTGTGAAGCTTATGTCACGTATTTGCTAACACATAACAGAGAGGACTTCAATTCAAATGAGTTATTAATCATTTGCATATATGTCTACTGTCGAGAGTGTTTGAAACACACGAACAGAAAGGTACTGTGGCACTTCCTCACCCTATTGAGTACAGATGATGTACTGTTTGGGTATCTCATTGCGTAGCTGACTGAAGTTGATTCATCTGAGTTTATGTAAAATGGTCTTACTTAAGTCATCAAACATTGATCCGATTCAATCCGAATCAATTCTCTCTTCTCTTCTCAATATCCGCCTCAAATGAACAACTTCCGGTTAGTCCCACCCACTTCCCATTGAAGGAACACCCACTTTCAGTTTATGCCAATTACGGATATGGATACCGTTGATTTAAATGGTTGAACAGCTGCGGACACAGAAACAGATGACTGTGTACTCAGAACTTCTTGTTTTGATTTGACTGGTGCTCAGCCTCCTCCGGCAGGACACTTATTATGTCTTTTTACTGTCATCCACAACTGCTCGATGGCTTGTTGTAGACTAATTAACTTTAATTACTGAATCTAATGAACTTTTATAACAAGTAGATGACCCACTCAGTGTTCCTGACAGCTTATTAGAAAGGAAAGAACTATTGACCCTTGGTAGATAATAAACAATTAACATTTCTTAGCGTGTATTTCTTAATAGCTAGCTATCTTGCAAAAAATCCTTGGGTTTTATTACATAGTGGTTCCAAAACAATGATATAGTGGGAGAAAAACAACAGCAAGACACACACAAACCAGTTATCTAATTAAATGAGCACGGTCTAGTTAATCTGCACACCTTTGTAAAAGAAGATCATGAGTACAAACTGCTAAAGCACAAGCAAATCAACAGCATCTAACGCTCGCTAATTATAAAAGCCCATTGTCCCCCATTCATCATTCCCATATAAGGTTTCCATGTTTTTTCATCAGTTTTGGTAGACAGCTTTCAACACCACAATACCCATGAGAAGAGGCCGGTCAGAGGCATGAATGAGATTGTAGCTAATTCAGCTGTGAACAAAACACAGCGCCCTAGCTGCAGAATTCACTCAGTTCAATTGAAAAGTTTCCACTCACCGTTTGGCTCTAATTATAACAGTATTCTGAGCTCAGTGACTGGAATGTTTGTCAAAATGCACCTCGGGAGTCTTAGTTTACTTTTCAACTTACATTTCTGGCCACAGTCGTGATCTTTTGACACTGTGGTTAATCTTGTGTACTGACCATTCACCCACAACAGTTTGTCCAACCAAGCCAAATGCTCCAAATATGAGTAACCTAAAATATCTATGAAGTAAATGATAATACTTTTGCTTCGGCACCAGCAGCACCAAAATAGCTCCTCAACAAACCTCAAGCGGGCTGCAATCTGAAATTTGTCTTACCAGCCTTCTCTCACTTTTCCTCTTGAAAACACACACACACACACACACACACATACCCACACACTAACAGACATTGTTGACTCAGAACTTTGCCGCTCGGCGTATTGCTGGTCTTCCTGGAATCAGATCAGGTTTTGTGAATGGTTGAGCAGGCTGGGTGTGGCACCGCTGCACCTTTGGCCTGAACTGCAACAACCTCACATTCATAAACGCTTTATCTCCACACACACACACCTACACACATGCAGACACATGTTGTCAACTTTATATCTTCATCCAGTTGGCTGACGGGTAGGGGCTGCATTGTTTTCTGCTCTGTTTTCGTTATAACTCAACTGTGTGTCCATTTGTGTGTGTGTGTGTGTGTGTGTGTGTGTGTGTGTGTGTGTGTGTGTGTGTGTGTGTGTGTGTGTGTGTATGCTATTGGCCATGGATCACACTCTCTAATTGGAAACACAGCTCCTGTTCTCCTGCCCTCACCTTCTCTGAGCAGCTGTGTTTATGTTTACTGCTGTGACCCACATACAGATAGCCTACCTCGGCTACATGGCGGAGACAGATCACTGTGGTGGGTTAAAGGGATAGTTCACCAAAAAGGACTGTGAAACCCTGCTCTAGATTGAGTGTGGCTTGCTGAGGGTTGAATATGGAGCTATCCCGTGTACATTTAATCTCAGTTGCGTGTGTTTTATGGTGCTATACGTGCAGAATACAACATTTGGGAAACTCAACAGCAATGTCTCTTCCCCTTATGCAACACACATGACACACATGACACACATTGTAATCCTCAGGTGTTACTGTGAACATCTGAGTGGAGAACTGCTTTCTACTGAAGTAGAGAGAGATGTGAACTTCAGATTCAGATTTGTATTAATTCATTATTGTATTTAATCTAAATACCATGCAATAAATCACGGATTGCATGTTTGTTGAGTGATGATCATGATCTACCAACAGACTACAGCTTCTTATCGCTTTCACCTTCATCCCATGGAGATTAGGCAGAAAAGAAACGTCCTGGTATCCCTGCCCACTGTATCTAATCAGAACAAAGAAGTCCATAAAGACTGTTTGCTACACTTACAGCAGCTTTGAATTATGTCCATAGTTCGATGTTGGAAATGTACATTTACTACAAACCATTGGTATTTTTAAACGCAGACGATGATCTTGTTGTCTGCATGCTTCACAGTACAGTTCTCTTAATGTCTGGTAGTGCAGTCATGGGTGTACAGTGTGAACAGGAGAGGCCTGAACACACAGCCCTGGGGTCTCTGGTGTTGAGGAAGTAATCTTTGTTAATAATCTTTTTTTGAATTTTGGAAAGAGCCAGGCTAGCTGTTTCCCCTTATTCCCAGTCTTTATGTTAGATCCACATAGAGTGGTATCAATCTTCTCATCTAACGCTTAACAAGAAAGAGAATAAGCTCATTGTGGTGGAATGTGTTACTTTGACAGTACAGTGCACTGGATCTGGATGAAAAACAGTGACATTGTGTTTCTGGATAACAGTCCCTCTTAAGTCACTTGCTTCTAAGTAAACAGTCAGTTTGCTCATTTGACTTTGTTTTATGTGATTATGAGGATCACGAGTAGGCGAAAAGCAAAAAATGAGAAAAAGAAACAAAAAAATCGATTATTTTTCTTTTAGAGTAACAATAAGACAGTTCATTGCTAATGGGTATATAAACTGTTCCTGACCTCTGACCTGAGGGTGGGTCAAAGTCAAGAGAGTTCATTTATCCTCATTATTGACACTCAACAGTCTGGTCTGTGGAGACGAGTTTGACTGTGGTCAAGTCTGATACCCCACGGGGGCTGTATGTGAAATGCGTTTGCTTTCCCACAATGCCGTGTGTGTACAGAGACGAGAAGCTCGGCCACTCGGACAGAACCGCTCTTTGCCTCTGGCATCGCCATGGAGACAGGGGCTCTTTTTATAGAGTCCCTCGGCTGCTCTCATTCTCCTGCTGTTTACCATTCAGTTCATATGTTGGAGGCTACGGAGAGCAATTTAGCGCCCGGAGGAACTGGACCGACTCTTTTTTTTTTTAGTTATCTAACTCCAGAGCGGAGATGGTTTATGTGTAGTCCTGCTCTGTAGCTCAAGAGGCCAAACAAGGCACTTATACTGCCAGGATTGTCTGTTCAGTTCCACTTACAGTCATATTGAGCGAAATCCCTGGTCTTCCACTTTCTCCTGGTATTCCCTGCCATCCTTCCGGCATGAGTGGGACCATGTCCAGCTGCCTGGGAAAATGGGGCACTTGGCATCACACGGACACAAATAAACACAATCGAACACACTCAGTTGAATTTCCCGCAAAGTGTGTGTGTGCATCCTGAAGCCAAGAAAATGCCGACAGGGAAACAGAAAGAGGAAAAGTAAACTTTGGACAACAAAAAAAAACACACACACACACACACTCTCAGGATGCCACTTACACACACTCATACACAGTCACACCTACTAAGTGAACACAGCAGATCCATAGTCCACTCGCACGTGGGTGTGTGCTTCCTCCTCTTTACTCACATTTTTGGCTTGTTTCACAATGACACACCCACTTTGTTTTGTAGGACAGGACACACACACAGAGAGAGAGAGAGAGCGAGAGAGGAACAGAGAGAGGGGAGTGTGTAACTCTGTCACTGTCAGGACACAGCATGAGGCAGGAACTACCACTTGAAGCAACTGCTCAGTAAGAGGACTGATGTAAGATTGGACAGAGTAACACCAGAGGGGGAAATCTTCTCCTCATGAAACGGATGCTTTCACTGTGGCCAAATTCTGAAGAAAAGGAAGGTTTTGCTCGCAAGCATTAGTCATTAGGCGAAACTGGGAGGAGACAGGAGATAAGAGAGAAGCAGAAAACAGACTTTTACCTACACCATGTCAGAGGAGAGGGTGAGTGACTACAGGAATATCTCTTGTTTTTAAGTGTTTATGTAATGTACATTGATGGCGGTAATGGCTTTTGGTTTGCTTACAGGAGTGCGTATGAAAGTGGGTGTGTGTGTGTGGGTGTGTGTTTGAGTGCTCACGACTGCCCCATGCAGTACCTGCCTGGGTTTGTTTACCTGCCTGCGTGCTTTCCCACATGAACCAACGTCAGTGGAGGGTAACAGGATCCGACGGGCTCTGTTCCACCCCTCCTGCCATAAACAATTACCCTGCCATGTCTCAGTAATGCTCTGTTGTCATCTGACAAATGGCAGGTAGACAGACAGACACAGGGTGTCAGACTGGCAGAGGTGGTGTGTGTGTGTGTGTGTGTGTGTGTGTGTCTGTGTGGTGGTTGAGAGGAAAAGT
>OMLP01045646.1:4319-14556 GCA_900302685.1 Spondyliosoma cantharus
GTAACTGGGATGTAACTGGATTGTAACTGGATTGTAACTGGGATGTAACTGGGATGTAGCTGGATTGTAACTGGATTGTTACTGGATTGTAACTGGGATTGTTACTGGATTGTAACTGGATTGTAACTGGGATGTAGCTGGATTGTAACTGGGATGTAACTGGATTGTAACTGGATTGTAACTGGGATGTAACTGGGATGTAACTGGATTGTAACTGGATTGTAACTGGGATGTAACTGGGATGTAACTGGATTGTAACTGGATTGTAACTGGGATGTAACTGGGATGTAACTGGATTGTTACTGGATTGTAACTGGGATGTAACTGGGATGTAGCTGGATTGTAACTGGGATGTAACTGGATTGTTACTGGATTGTAACTGGGATGTAACTGGGATGTAGCTGGATTGTAACTGGGATGTAACTGGATTGTAACTGGATTGTAACTGGGATGTAACTGGGATTGTAACTGGATTGTTACTGGATTGTAACTGGGATGTAACTGGGATGTAGCTGGATTGTAACTGGGATGTAACTGGATTGTAACTGGATTGTAACTGGGATTGTAACTGGGATGTAACTGGATTGTAACTGGATTGTAACTGGGATGTAACTGGGATGTAGCTGGATTGTAACTGGCTGACATTTGTCTAGCTGCTGTCTTAAACTTTGCCGTTTGATGGAAAACAAACAGCCACTTCACTTTCTTCACTCTCTCTCTCTTCAGCCTGAAACAAACACACTAAAACATACACATTTACAAAGGTATTACAGGCCGCCTCTCTCCATTAGGAGAACACACACACTCACACATCAACACGGACCACGGTAACACACACACACAGACACACAGTGCTGACAGATGGAACATGCTCCTCCATATTCTGTCCCTCATAAAGAGGATTGTGGCCTCCAATATCAATTACCCTCTCATCCAGGGGGGAGGTGGGGCGAGGAGGGGAGGGGGTAGATGGAGGAAAGGGAGAGGCAGAGGGAGGAGGTGGGGGAGGGGTATTATCTGTAATTAGATTTTCTGGTCTATTTGGAGGCTCCTCAAGGAGGACGAGTGCTCATTTCACAGCTCTTAACAAGATTGAGGAGATGAATAATGAGGAGAGAGGAGAGGAGAGGAGAGGAGAGTTATACTCTACATGAATGTAAATAAGTGAATGGACATGTTGGAGTCTGTTTGTCCTCAGAGGAAACAAACAAACAGTCGCCTCCTCAAAAGAAACCTGCATCTATTTAAAACATCATTTATCCAGAAGTCATTTATTACTGATCAGTAGCAACATGTAGTCTTTTCATAAATCCAAACTTTTCATGATTCTAGATGATGATGATCACTCTTACTGATTGGCTGCTCATAATGATGATGACTCAGCTGCAGTGATTTAAAAAAGTTCGAGAAACTTGAGGAAAAAGAAAAGCTCGACTGTACGGAGCTGTTGTTTAATGAGTCACAAGCCCCTTTTAGATAGAAAAGGCGGCACATGTGCATCAAGGTAAAGGCTGCAATGTGCCGCCTTGCCTTTCTAAAAGGGAGGTGCAATATTCCTTCTTTTCCAAAAAGCCGCCACTGAGGTAGGCATAAAACATGTGATTTGTGTGACGCTAGCATCTCCTCGATCTCAGCGGCTTTCCAGTTGCTAATCTTGATGTCCGCAGATGAAGTGATGGACTGACTGCTGTGATCAGCTGTTTCCTGGTTTTAAAACTCCCCGGCTGTGGGTCGCACAACAGTGCACGTCATCGACACCTCCGGCCATCTCACACAGAGGCCGACACATCGACGTCTCGGATATAGACAGCAATGGGGGCGAAAGTAAGTGTTCCCTCCGAGGCGTCAAATTGGTGGACCAAAACAGACCCCCAATTTACCGCCTTCTGTCTAAATCCTAGCCGCAAAAAGGACGGCCAAATGGCGGCTTACTGCTCAGTATAAAAATGGCTACCATCAGCGTTCTCACTGCTGATCAGTTATTGATCAGCTATTGATCAGTCTGTTTAGGGCTGTACAGTTGGTCTCATATGTCACAGACATCACCTGTGAGACACAGCGCTGTGCTGCTTATTTGAGGGTCAGAGGTCAACAGTGAACACCGTACATTCATTGTGTGTGTGTGTGTGTGTGTGTGTGTGTGTTGCATACTCGGAGGCCTGGTGCAGTTGGCGTGCACGGAGCACAGCCTCGTCTCTCTCCTCATTGGCCAGCAGGAGTCGTGACATCAGAGCCTGATCTCTGTCCTTCTGAGCTGCTAACACCTCCTCCAACACAGCTACAGAGAGGAGGCGACAAGGAGATGAAATGAGGAGTCATCAGTTTCAGGATGAATTCAGTAAAAACAATTCTGTCTCTCCTCAGATTAATCAACCAATCAAAGTTCAGATCTCCTTATTTAGAAAACACTTGGCATCACTCACGCACGCACACACTCAATATTACTTCTGATCACTACTTAACACGTACACACACTTATTAAGCTAACAACTGCTCGTTAACTGTCATCTTGTTGCGGTTGTTTTAATTTGTGTGTGTGTTGTATTAAACAGTGTATGTGAAAAATATTCAAATATTCATGAAGTTGAGTGAAGCTTGAAGCTGATTAAAAGGGGAAGCAACTCTAACAAACACCTCCCCCTCCTCACCTGCAGGTCTCTCCAAGCCTCGGGCCTCCCTCTGCTCCTCCCTCAGCTCCTCCTCCACCTCCCTCCTCTGCAGTGCCTTCTCCTTCTGGACCAGCTCATCCTGCAGCTGAATCCCAGTCACATGTTATTATACAGTATGTGTGAGTGTGTGTGTGTGTGTGTGTGTGTGTGTGTGTGTGTAGTGAACACACAGATTAATTGATCGTTGTTAATTAACTGATCACTCAGAGCAGGTTAACTTCTCAGTCATTCATTATTTCCACACACAGCTGTTGAACTCCAGGTTTTCAATCCTCCTGCAGGCTGATGAGTGACAGTCTTGTTATAATTGATCCCACTGGTTTTCATGTAAGCCCCGCCCTACTCTGCCTCTGATTGGTTGTGTTCTCTATGTTCAACTAATACTCTCAACTCTCACAGCAGAGCTGGTTGTTTCTGTTCTTCTGGTTCTGATATGTTGTGGTATGAACTGTAGTTTCCTGGTAAACACACTGACCTCTTCTACCTCGCTCTTCACTGTCAGAGTATCTCTGGACTCGTTAAGGCAGGAACACACTGGCCCAACTGTTGGAAGTCAGAAGCGTTTGGGGAGACTCGGACGAGGTCGGGAACAAATATGTTTGGTGTGTTCAGCTGCGTTGGAAGCGTTAGGAACCGCGCAGACAGCGTCTGACCCGTTTCAACATGCGCAGTCTGAGGAGGTGGGCTGTCGGACGTCTGAGCCATTGGATTCTCTGATTGGCTGTGTGCCAGCTGTATGACCATTCTGATTGGCAGTGTGCTAGCGAATCAGCGCGGTGTGTGGGAGGGACGGAATACTGTGTGCGCTTTGTTTTTCTATACACTCCGTTCCGTCATTCGAGACTGGCACGAGACCAGCTGTTAGGTCCGTTCAGGACGAATTAATCTGTGTTTGTTTGGTAAATGCCTCGCTGCATGTTCAGTATGCAGCTGTTTTTGTCTGAAATAGTTAAGTTTCGTTTTGATCGAAAGTAAAGAGAGTTGCGTACATAAACCTCTAGTCCAGCATATACACAACACTAGCGCCACCCGCTTATTGCATTTCGCGCAAGCACAGAACGTACACGCTGCTGTGGGGTTGGCAGCACGTCGAAGCGGTGTTTTCAATGCAACTTTTCTGCTGAACGGGTCAGACAAGAGGCAACGGAGTGGTTGGATAAAGGCAGTTGGACGTTGGTTTGAGTCTGGGCGGTGTGTGGGGGCCTTTAGGCTGGTGGGATGAAATCTGGACACAGCGTTGGAGGCGGAGCCCCATTAATTCCTATGAAAGCTGCTCAGTGCAGTCAAAGAAGTTCCACTTCATGGGACGGATTGACCAAGATCCATAGAGCGTGTACACGAGAGACTTCCACAGACCGAACTTGTAATGTCATGGTGCGGCTCTTCTAGACTTTACAAATGTTATTGGACCGAATGGATCAAACTCTGACAATAAACGGGTCATGTCTCGGGAGTTATATGACCCTGTTTTACAGACACTTTTTCACAGTGTTAGCTTAAAGTGTGTTGGGCCTCAGTGCATCACGTGATGATGTAATTACACAGTTTGACCACTATGACAACTGGCTTCAAACACCTGCAGCTCTTCCTGTAGGTTGGTGTCCACAGGGTTTGCTGTCTTGCTGCTGCTCCACTAACAAGTCCAGAGCCTGTGCAACTGAGACAGCTGAAGAGGTCAGTGTGTTTACTGGGGAAACTACAGCTCACAATCAGCTGCTGGGATAATAACACATCCTGCAGTGTGTCAGCATGTTTGATGTGGTTCTTTCACAGCCCTCTGGTGCTGCTGTAGCTAATGGAGGAAGGATGGAGGTCGGTCACAATAATGTGACAGCTTGTAATAACCTTGCAACGTCACTAACAGCGTATGGCTAAAAGATTGTGGGCTGAACTTGTGTTTGTGAACTAAAATCTGTACTCTGATCAACTGTATCAAATCTTGTCTATAAGTGTGTACATTTACCTTCTTGTTAATGTCTCTGAGACCGTCGAGCTCCTTCAGTAGAAACGAAATGTTTTTGTCTCGATCCAAATTGTGACGACGAGGAGCTGCTGTGACTGGTCCAAACGTGACCACCTGATGAGAACTGAAGGAGACAACATCCTGATCACTGATCAACTGTTACAGAACTTGAGTTACAGATTCTGATGGTATAACTACAGTGTGAGGAAATGTCACAGGTTCAGTTAGAATTGATTTCCCACTGTGAGCATTGTTAATTAAAGCTTTTATTTAATTTTTTTTACACAGTTTCTTTGTTGGTTTGTTTTTAACAGTTGTTGCCTTTTGAACAGAAATAATTCTGTACAACATAAAATCAAACCCTATTTGAAATTGTTGACAGCAGACATGCTATTTCTTCAAGAAACCCATGTCAAACATAAATTGAAACACAAATTGAAGGTCAACTGGATCGACCAAATATACCAGACTAACTTTAGTGCCAAAGCAGGAAAAAAATTCCCTTTTATCTATTCATCCACTGTCACTGACCCTGAAGGGAGGTTCCTAATTGTAATTCTAATCTGGCTCTTTAAACTCTATTCCAATTACACTTGTAAATGTATATGGACTTCGATAGCCCAGTCTTCTTTCAAAAGGTTTTCAACAGCATACCAAACCTGTCTGATAATGTTGTGGTTGGTGGAGATTTTAATTGTATAATGGATCCTCTCCTGGATAAACAATTTGCAAAAGCGCTTCAAAAATCAAACTCGAGCATACGCTTAAAAACATTAATGGAAGGCTTGAATTTAGTAGACATAGGGAGGCTCTCACATCCGATCGACAGAGACTACTCTTTCTTCTCCCCAGTCCACAAAGCATATTCTCAAATAGACTACTTCCTGCTGGATTCAAAACTAATCAATAGCTGATAAAATTATGTACCACCCCATTTTAATATCTGACCATGCCCCGCTGTCGATGAGGTTAAAATTAGGTGAACAAACATTCAAAAATAGACAATGAAAATGAAAATAGATTTGATGCATCCATCCATCCATCCATTATCTTCCGCTTAATCCGGGGCCGGGTTGCGGGGGCAGCTGTCTGAGCAGGGACGCCCAGCCTTCCCTCTCCCCGGACACTTCCTCCAGCTCCTCCGGGAGGATCCCAAGATTTGATGCAATGCAGCTAAAAGATATGGAATTTAAAATTTACCTAGACAAACACATCTCCCACTGAGGTCAATGATTCGGTCCTATGGGAATCACTGACGGCAGTTACAAGAGGCCACATAATATCAACACATAATAATATTATTGTAGCTAATAAGAAAAGAAAAGAATCGGCTTAGAGAAATAAATCAGGACTTAAAAACCTTGAAAACTCTTATAAAGCAAACCCCTCTGATGCAACTCTGGAAGCAATCACCAAGTTGAAATTTGAACATAACACCATATTAACAAAACGTGTTGGCTCCATGCTCTGCCACAGAGCCTTTTAGCTAGACAGCTAAGGCATACACAAGCGTCCCGCACCATCCATAAAATCAGAGACAAGAATGGCAAATTAATAATGTCCCCGGGTGAGATTAATAAATGCTTTGCTAAATTTTACCAAGACTCTGTCACTCCAGAAAGTCTCACTGAATTTCTAGCAAAATCGCAGCTTTCTACGCTGGATGCTGAAGCACTACGTGCTCTAGAGGCTGAGATACCTGAGATCACGTCTGCTACTATGCAATTCCCACATAACAAAGCCCCTGGGCCAGACGGGTTTAACATTGAATTATATAAATCATACTTGTCAAAAATCGGCCCCTTACTTCTACGGACAGAACACTCTACCGGGCAAACATAGCTGTTATACTGAAAAAAGACAGGGACCCTCTAAATATGTCTTCCTACCGCCGCATATCGCTGCTCCAAATGGAAATGAAGATTCTGAGTAAAGTGTTGTCCAACAGACTGCGTAAACACATTCATAAACCAATACACCCCACCGATCAGGCTTTGTACCTGGTCGCCATATTTACTCTAACCTACGCCGTCTCTTCAACATAATGTATCACGACCACAAAGAGGGTAGCCTCTCGGGATACACTATCAATTGGGACAAAAGTGAATTGCTTCCATTGTCAGACAAGGCAGATCTAGAGTTTCTACACAAAATGCCCTTTAACACAATCAAATCAAGAGCTTAGGTATTATTCTTACGCGAAAATATGGAGATCTCTTGAATTCCAACTGGGAAAGTAAGGTCCAACAATTACACCATAACATTGAATTCTGGGATACATTACCACTCTCTCTAGTTGATCGCATCAATGTCCTAAAAATGGTTTCGCTCCCTAGATTCCTGTGCATGTTCCAATGTCTACCGGTCTACATTCCCCTACTCCACTTCAAGAAACTGGACTCCATCATCTCCTCATTTTGGGAGGAGTTTGGCCTCCCTCGTTTTCAGCTCTATTTCTGGGCAGCAAACCTGAGAGTTCTGTCCCTGTGGTGCAAAAGTCCAACAGTGGACCCAACTCTAATTTCAGACCTTCTTGGCTCCAGATTGAACAGGCAGCCTGTGGAAGTACATCTCTTCCCACGCTTTTGAACAATCCCGCCAAGGCCAGACTCCCAACATACATAACGATCTCATGTTCTTGATAGTACACCATAAGGTCCTACGCATGGTATTTCACATTCATGTAACTGCAGTTGCCAACGTCAGTGCCTTTATTTATTTATTTTTATTTCTTTGTTTCTCTCTTTCTTTGCTGTATTTTTTTTCTGTTGTCTTTTCATACAGAATAATTTATACTATTCAAGCTATGTAGACTACTTATTATGATTTATTCCATTTCTCCTTTTGTTTGCATCATGTTCCATTTTCTCTGGATAGAGTTCTTTATATTTGTGCTTCGTTTAAACTGGACATCATCTAACTTTGACTCGGTTTCTCACAGAGGCTTGTTATAGCAATGTACATGCTCCTTGCCCTTGAAAAACCCAATAAACATACTTAAAAAAAAGAAAAGCAGTCTCAGTTAAAATTACAGAAACAAATTGAAACATTCAGGTGTTTTATCCGTTTGGGTTTGGGGTGCAGCTGGTTTCCGTCACGCTGAAGCTCCAGTCTTAACTCACCGCTGATGTAAAACAATAAACTACGGCGCTGAGGGTACCTGATCCTCTAACTGTTATAAAACTGTTCAACAGCATCAACAGAAACATCAGTGAAGCTGAAAGTGTTTGTCCTGAAATATATAAAATATATAATAAAGTTAGTAAATCTAAAGTGTGGAGGGAGATGCACGTCACACTTCTGTGTGACAGACTCAGATTTATGTTTCCTGACCTGCACAGATCTAAATATAATCACTCTGATGGTATTTAATGATCCATAACATCAATCAGATGTACATGATGTAGACGGAGGTGAAGGTGAGGTGGTCAGGTGTGCTGCAGGTCAGTGAGGCTGTGATTGGTTTCATTAGAGGTTCACCTGTGTGTAGCCGGGTCAGGTGTTTTAACCCCACATTATCAGCCGAGCGGAGCTCAGATGAAGGCAGCAGCTTTAATAAGCAGCGAGCGGCTGATGTTCGCTGTAATTCTCTCATATCACCTTAAAGGTCAGACGGCTTCTTAGCGTAATAAAGCGAGTAAATAAGACACTGAATATGGCTGACACTGTCTTCTGTAATTGACTGTTTCTCACTTTATTATTTCAGCTGCTTCTAATCAACTTTCCTCTCCTCCCGCCTCGACTGCTTTTACTATCTTTCTATTTCTGTCTCGCTCTCGAACGCTTCGACTAATCAAATCAAATCTAAATTTAATAGGTCACATTTCACACAGTGATACAACTCAAATGGCTGCATCGCTTTCATCTGAAGAAGCATCAAAAAGACAAAAAAACACATAAATGAAAGAATCTAAAGAAGGTTAAAGTTTGATGAAAAGCTCTGAACTTTTTAATAAATCCGCTCAACACGTTCACATGAAGAACATGAAGGAATCTAAAATATCTTTTCAGATTTTTATTTAAAGGTTTAATCAATAGATCTGATTAATATTTTATTAGCTCAGGGGGTAGAGCAGGTCGTCTAGTGATCAGAAGGTCGGTGGTTCGAATCCCGGCTCCCCCGGGCTGAGCTGAGCTGCATGTTGAAGTGTCCTTGAGCAAGATACTGAACCCCAAATTGCTCCTGATGTGCAGTTGGCACCTTGCATGCTGGCCTCTGCCATCAGTGTGTGAACGTGTGTGTGAACGGGTGAATGTGGGAAGTGTTGTAAAGCGCTTTGAGCGTCAGCAGACTGGAAAAGCTCTGCAAAGTCCATTTACCATTGACGTTGGAAACAATAATGCCAGTAAAACAGGACATTCACAGCCAAGGATCAGACAGAGAAACATTTTAATTTAATTGAGAGACACCGGACAGCCTGTTATCAACTGATCAATCACTAGTTATTGATTATGTTTCGATTAGATTCATTTAATGTTATATTGTGTTTGTTTTCAAGTTCAAGCCTGTCAGTCTGCGCTCAGGGAATACAAATCATAACGAGCTCTGTAAAATATAATAACTACATCAACTAATACAGTACAAGAACATATTTATATTCATCACTCAAATTATTTTCATAATAGTAAAGTAGTTGGAGCAGTAGCAGTAGTGTTACAGTCGCTCTCACCTGTCATCACTGGCAACTAGGTGTCTTCTCGCTGTGGGACTTCCTCTGGATCCTCGTCCTCCATCAGAGACGTCCCCGCAGCTCTCTGCCCAAGGAGAAGGGCCTCGGCTGGGAGAAAGGTCCATCTCCATCTCCCCTGCACCTCCTGGAGGCCTCGAGGTCGTCCGAGCGACAGGAGAGACAGACCTCCTGTGGGAGAGGGGTGAGACAGGAGAGACAGACCTCCTGTGGGAGAGGGGTGAGACAGGAGAGACAGACCTCCTGTGGGAGAGGGGTAAGACAGGAGAGACAGACCTCCTGTGGGTCCGAGGGGAGGTGGAGCAGGAGGTCGGAGGCTCCTGGAGGTGCTGAGGAACTGAAGGGAGAGAGAGTGTGATGGTGGATGTGAAGACGGGTGTGATGATGATGTGATGATGATGTGATGGTGGATGTTACCTTGAGGCCAATCAGTGTGGTCCAGATTCAGGCAGATCTCAGATCTGTGAACATCAGACAGGAAATTAACTTGATTCCTCGTCACGCCATGATTCTTCAAACGCACCATTAGATTAGCTTTACAAACATACTTTACAACAGCTTGACTTTATCCTGTTTCAACTAATATTCACCCCAAAAAAACAACAAACAGCAGCCTTCAGGGATCCAACAATAAACAACAAAAGGGACAAATTCAGTTACAAAGTTCATCCAGAGTGAACCCTCATCACAAATAAGTCAATAAAGGATCTTTGACACTGTCAGAGTTTCCTCCAGGGTTAGGGTTCTCTCTCCTCCTCTCCATCTCTCCTCCTCTCCTCCATCTCTCTCTCTCCTCTCCTCCTCTCCTCTCCTCCATCTCTCTCTCTCCTCTCCTCTCTCTCCTCTCCTCCTCTCCTCTCCTCCATCTCTCTCTCTCCTCTCCTCCTCTCCTCTCCTCCATCTCTCTCTCTCCTCCT
>OMLP01045647.1:0-27976 GCA_900302685.1 Spondyliosoma cantharus
ACCTCCCTCCAACCCACTTCATCAACCCACATTTTCCTGATCGATGCAAAACCCATCACACGCTCTTATTGATCACAGCGTTGCTGTGTCGCCAGGAGCCTCGGGACAGACTCTGTTTCCCAACAGTCTTTTTAAATAAAAGAAAAAAAAGGAATTACACATTTGAATGTTTTTCCTTTCATGTCAGTCTGTATCAAAGTCACGGGAGCAAAGGGCGATTGGCTTTAATAAAGGGAGCTATGCATTCTCAATTAAATCTTTGATCAATATTTTGGCATTTAATGTACTTTCCTGCGGAGGGAAAAACCAGGATATTCCCGCTGATCTGATTAAGACATCCAGACATAATCAATAGAGGAGATATGTTTATGTTTTTAATGAGGCAGAGAGAGAAGACAGAAAAGGAGACTAACATTAAGATGACATGATTTCACGTTAGGGTTGAATACCGGAGAAGCCAATTAAATAAAAGGGAAATCTAACTGTTTTTTAAAGATATGCTAAATATAAAGTGAAATATATCAATATAGGATGTTTTACGAAGGAGAAACTGCTTATTCGGTTAATTAAAAGTTTTTTTAGCTAGAGAAACATAATCAAAAAGACATTCTCATCAGTCTCTTCCTTTAAAATCACTTCATTTTTGCAGCTCTACTCTCGTGTTTCCACTCTTCCTGAGGTGGGGCCATGCTTTAAGTCCAGGGCTCATGTGCCTCCCTCCCTCCCAGCCGACCAGCTTACACAACGAGGGGACACCTGGCTTCATGGCATCTGACAGGAAATCTATTGAGCGCACAGTCTGTAATCCCACCATCACGCTATCGCCAAACGAAGAAACAGTAATCCAATCATTAAGTCTGTATTTAAGCAAAACAGATTTTCAGCTCTGCGGCCGAGAGTGTTTCTCTTTAAGCAGATCACAGCGACTCGGGAACTAAACACTGTGCATTTCCAGGCAGCAGTTTGTGTCTTCATCAGAGTTTTTTGCTCTCATTTGCTGTTTTTCCATTCCCCCCCCCCCTCCAGTATCTGTGACTGCAGAATTATGGCCTTAATTTAGCAGAGAACAGATGGATAGAAGAGGGAAATTTTGTTCTTTACAATATGCACAACTGAAAACGTGTGCACCCGTCAACAAATACACATAAAACCTCAATCGCGATCGACCGAAACGTTTCTAAACACAGATCTGAGATTTAACTGTCTGTGCAAATCAGCGGCTTGTTTCCGAAAAGTGAGTAAGAACCAATCGTTACCTGTCAATAAATAGTAATTACATATTGTGTCGAGTTGAGGGACACAATCTCCCAGTCACACTGGCTATATGTAATTAAATTCCTGATTCATGAGCGAACTGGTCTTTTATGTCTGACTTCCTGACCTCAGCCAGTACACACCCGACCACGTGCAGTCCGACGGCTCAGCAGGAAGCTCGCGGTGTGCTGGCTCCCAACCGTGTGCACTAACTGGTGATAAATGTCGACTCTTTAACATTAGAAAATGGACTGAAACGATTTGTTTCTGCATCATTATATTAAACAGTTTATATGGATAGCATTAGGTTGCATACAAAAGAGATATATACAGTTATATTTGTCTCATGTTTCGCATTCCACCTGCCACTTCTCTGGTTTTGGTTTTAGGGTAATTTGACCTTTGAATACAACTACTTATAGTGAACAAAAACATATGGAATAAAAAAAAAAAAAATGAGAGGGAAGAAAATAACCAGGAAGTCACTTTCTTTCTGGTATATTTAGCTGTGATGGTTTCCTTCTTAAAATGATCAGTAATAGATTTACATTTGGGTTTAATGAGATGATCAAATCAGCTTCATCTCAAAGGAAATTATGACTGACAGGCTGATTTTCCATCAAAATTAATAATGTTCTCCTCAACTCAGTACGATAATGTTGTAGAGAATAAAACAGAAGATTTGTATTTATCACATCTCTCATCTTGTGAATGCTCATGATCTGAAATATGACAAAATACGATCCTGAGCTTTGAATAATCATATTAATTGTTGATATAATCATCATTACCTTTATTTAAACAGGGAGGGCCATTGAGGGCAAGCTGTCTTTTTCAGTGATGTCCTGATGACAACACATATAAAAACAATACAACGTGTTAATTAGCGAACAAAGTATTTACACTGCAGCAAAACGAGGAGCTCGACTCCATCTCTGTGGGAGATCATGACATATAGCAGAAAAATTCTGAGAATCTTCCTGGAAGTTAGTTCATTATAAAGCAGTCAAAGTAAAATAGACTATGAATATATAAAGCCAGCAAAAATAAGAGGGACTTCCAGAGGTCAAGATGACAGATTAAGAATGAGAACGGAAGTCAATTTCATTTATACATTGCCGAAAATCACAAATCACATTGCATCAGTGGGCTTTACAATCTTTACTCTACTTTTGCTATATTACAATTTATTTTCTTTAATTGTGTCCCTTCACACTGATGTAGTTTGACTTTAAGTTGCCATTATTTATGTTGAATGTTTTCTGTCTTAAATAATCAAAATACATCAAATCAAATCAAATGTAAGTTTGAAGATACAAATATCATTTTCACCTGGAGTTCGAACTTTCACTATTAAAGCAAAGATGTTTTGTACGGCGATTGTGTACATCAGGCCAAAACACTGTGTACTCCTGAAATGGAAGTGTAAAAGCTTCAACTCCACCTCCACACTGAAACCACATCAACAAAAATGTGTCTTTATCCAGTGACTAACACAACGCACTAAACAGACTCTGAATCCCACAGATTCATCATTTGCACATTTCCCTTCTCGCCGCCACACACTTGTTTGGCTCGTCTGCTGGAGGAGTGTGGAGAGGGATAATTACTATAGCCACAGGGCTGCATTAATCAGCTGGGTGCATTTGTTGGTTTTTATTATGTTCCACTCCCCTCTCTGGGCCTCGCTGGCTCAGCCACCAGGACTAGACGGGGCTGGTGGAGGAGCGTGGTCGCCCCGCTGCCCGTTCACGCTGGGTTAATAAATGCTATTAGCCTCTATCTCTTGCCTCTTAATTTCTCATTTAACTGAGGACGGTTAAAACAAAACTACACGAGCAGCGGTGTTAATCAGGGACTCGTCGCAGGGCTCGGATATCTTGATTGAGAGAGCTGGACTCACACAATGAGGGGAAGAAATGTATGCTGGGATCTCTACATCGTGTGAAATGTATCTACGCGGGCAATTCACACTTGATCATTTTATTAGAGTGATTATCACTGATAGTGAGCAACAGGCAGAGTGTATCCAGAAATGTTAGGTGTTGTGTTTATTCCAGCTTCTTTGAGAACATTTTATTTAATCTAATGTAAAAAGCTTCTCCTATTATCATAATAATTACATTAAGATGTGGAGTTTCTACTTATATCAAAGCTTAAATTATGGTCCTCTCGTACTGGTTGCACCAGCGCTACCACAGTTGGTTCACCTTTCATTATTTAAATGTGTTCAATCATGATGAGACACTTTGGTTGAATGCAATCACCAAATGGCATGCATTATCTTGAGGACATTTTTCTAACCCGCGCTGCATCCAGTGAAAGCCACGATTGTGATTCCAGCGACGGCGAGTGTTTTCCACTGTGTCTAATCACATCAGATATAAACAAAATCAATCGTGCCACCGCGCTCTAATTTTAAATAGCTCCTTGACACCAGTCGAATCCTCGACCGACTCGTCTACATCACCCGCATGACACGAGGGGGTCTGGGTGGAGTCACCTCTAAAGCGAAAGCCAGGTTGTGTCATTGCCATCCAGAAGCAGGATCAATACATTCCTCTCAAGTTCATTCCAATAAGGCGGCTGGCAAAAAACGGCCCTGGTGGTGTCAGCTGTTTACTGCTGTATGACGCTCGTGCGTACGTAGCAAGCCTGCTGTGTTCAGAGCCTGCAGTTAAAACAGCTAGCGCCGAGAGAAGTGGGTAACTTTACACGGCTGCTCTGACGTCTGCCGGACGAACAGCCTGATTAAACAAAACATCGTTAGACCTATAACTCAGAGAATATTATATTTAGTTATCTGAACATTAAGGAATGTGCACATACATTTATATTCGGGTTTATGCAGGTATTAACACATTATATTATTTATCTACTGAAGTTAGCATGCTACTAAAAATAGCCCGGATCCAGTCTTTCTCATAGCGACACTCCTAGTCCAGACCACTAGCTGCACGGCTAATTTAGCTTGCCCGCTAACTGCAGCTACAGTTAGCAGCGATGACTCTGGTGATACGCTGCCCCCTATTTGTTTAAGAGTGTGAATTTTAGACATATAGCACCTTCAAAATAAATAGTTAATATAGAAACTTCTGATCAAACCATATCAATTTTAAGCTTATATTAACAACTTCTGATAAATCCCGCCCATCGGTTTTAGCACCACCCACTTCCGCTGTATGCCCATCCTGAGTACTGATAAAAGCGATTAGCTTTAAAATTTTAGCATTTAATTAGCATTAAAATTCATACTGCAGTCAATTTCAAGACCTGTCTAAATCATATTCAAGACATTTTAATGCCTAAAAATTCTAAAAATTTCGGTGACATTATTTAGATTTTTTTTTAACATATCCTGTCATATGTGTTTATACAGTATATTGATCTGTCTATTAACAGTTGTGACAAACTTGTGTATTAGTAAGTCTTCCCAAAAACGTCTGAGAGAAGGAGAAAAAATATTATGTGCATTGAATTCGTGTCACGGAGCCGCCAGTTGGGCTCGTACCGACTTCAACGCCTCAGAACACCCACAGGGCACTAGTGACTCTTCAATTACCAGCTTTACTCCGAGGAACACTTAACTTAGTACAAAACTTTCCGTTTCAAATGACTCATAGCGTGTTTGATACGGAAATTATCCTCTTTGCGTGTCCCAATCCCACGACAAAAGAGGCTGTCTCTGTATAAATTACCTCCACGGACGAGAGGAGCGACGAGAGAGTCGGCGCCGCATGCAGTGAAGCAAAAGTCATCGGAGCGTGACTTCAGCTGCCGAGAAATCAGCTAATTATTTCAGGGCACAACTGACCAACACACTTGAAAGCCTCGTATGAAAAGTAAGTGAGGGAGGGGAAAAAAAAAAAAAGTGCGGCGGATTTTAAACCGCAGCCTGTTTACACACTGCTGATGAATATAATACTAAAAACAAACATTTATGTAAAGCAGCGTCCGTTGGCAGTAAATCTCATTTTGAAGAGAGGCTTGGTATTCCAGACTTGGCTCCCCCTAAGATCCAGGGATGACTTTCATTTAGTCTCACCTCTCCATCCAACTGGGGTCACCCCTGTTGGTATAGCAAGCACAGCAGTCACATTGCTCCACCATGCGCGCAGATTGCTTACTAGAACCGCCTGGAACCTTTCATATTTCCCAGTCAGCATTTTTACAGGATAATTTTGGCAGCCTTTAAGGATATCGCTGCCTTAATAGAGGATAAAAATAAACGGGTGGTGGAAGGGCTATATCAGGCCGGTATAATCTTGTATTCTATACTGTGGAGCTAAACGTCTGGCTTTGGCTCCATTCAATGAGATTAAACTTCTCCCCAGTTGATTCCAAAAGACCATTTGTCCTATTTTTAAAACTAGAAAGAGTGTTTTGAGCCAAGTGTATCCAAAAAGGCCAGTTAAATTGATTAAAATACTATAGTGTAAATGGCATTATAGAGCGCCATCTAAGAATGCCTTTTGCTCTATATCCCATTGAGCGATTCTGGTCAGCAGATTTTCCGTAGATGGTATTTGTACATGTGTGCACGCCTTGATGTGTGCATCCTGCCATGTGCATATATATATGCAAGCTGTATGAGCGTACCGGTACGGGTTCTGTGTAGCTGCAGCAGTGACTGACTTCTGTATAAGAAAGCTTGTCAAAACGTCTCAAAGAAGGAAACAGCTTAATTCAATCAGCGCTACTACTTTCAAGACCACAAGGGAGCCGGTTAATGGTGTTAGAAACTTGAAAAGTAAAAAAAATAAGCTTGAGGAAGTTCTCGCTACCTGCGAAAGAAGTCTGTTCCTTGAGGCTTTCCCTCTACTGTATGATAGTAAAAGCTCCACTCTTCTGGGCCTTGTTGCTTCTCTGTGAGCTCAAATGCTGGATTTTAGTTTTGTGCTCCTCCCATGAGGGGCAAAGCTTTGCAGAAGTTAGAGGAGGGTTATATGAAGTTCAGTGGAAATGTTTTTTTTTTCCAGCACTCAGCCAACTTTTTAATAAAAGACAAGAATATGGATCGAGATGTTCCGCAGAAGCATGTTTTGGAAGTGAGCGGATGGGGAGTTGGAGAATATACAGGTTTAGTTAAATGTGAAGAAAAAGGAAACCCCTCTTCTAAATAGGCATCCTGTGGGCATTCGCTTGCAGAATTATGAGAAAGAGACAAATGTTATGCCAGAATCCTCGAGAAAACATGACTCTCCGTGTCTACGGCGGTGAAAAACCGCGAGTCTACTGTATAAGGCGAGCCACCTCGTTTGTTTTATGCGCCCTTCCCCCTTCTCCGACATTCACCCCCATTAATTCCGTGATTGTGTCTTCCTCTCATTTTCTCCCTCGTTATGCATTTAATGTTTCCAATTTGCCGTCATCACAGGAAAACGCCACAAGAAGCTATAAATTCTTTTCTAATTCCAAATAATTAGGATTACACGGACCAGTGGTTTTCAATCAGCGAGATCATCTCAATGATAGATGGTAGGATAACTGGTCATTGCCGAGACATAAATATTGTGTCGTTCAATTAATCTGGTCTAATGAGGTGTCAAAGCTGCCACTCATCCATCAAATACAATTAGGAATAAACACATATGCATGGAGATGGGTAATTAATAATTAGCAAAGCAAAGAAAACAGTATTGGTTTCAGCAGCCACATTCACAGAGCAATTTACCACAGCTGTTTCTCCATTCGATTTTTCAAGTGACTGAGACAATGCCACATCGGAGGAATTTCAATCAATTTCTTACCCGTTTTTCGTGTCAGATGTTTGCTACGCTCGCTAATTCTGCCAGGACGTGTTTCATTTAATAAAACCTGAAAGAGGAAGCAGAATCACATTAAATGAGTTTAACCTTAAAAAAGATTACAAAAAAAAAACTTAATCTAGGTGCCTTTCATCCAAATTAACCTGGAAACAAAGGCACACTTTTTTTGTAAGAGTGTTCCTAAAGCGTGATGGATAGAGTTCATTTCTGGACCAGAAAAAGGAGGAAAACATTTATTCTAGATCTTGGGAATTGGGGACTGTCATCAACAGTTTGTCTTCATCTCCCTCTAAAGCCCACAAGGCTCATTGTCCTAAAAAAAGACGTTTCATACGGAGCGCTCATTGTCTCCCATTTTCAGAAGGTAGTCGAGCATCCTGACAGGAGCGCTGCAGCTGGGAACGAGATCTCCGCTATGAAAAAAAATAATTAATTCGACTGACATCCAAACATAATGTTCCAGCTGTCAAAAGCTTCCATCAGGATTCGTCACACAAGAATAGAAATATTTGCGAGCTGCTCGTTTCATGTCAGCCAAAGGTTCCCGCTCATTAAAGCCCTCTGTGGCACCAGAGTTGACACCTGTCCAACAGGAGCAGTGGGGTGGTTTTGCCTTTGGCACGGCACAATTACAATGCTTCACTTCAACACTTTGCTAATTCTTGGAAATTACATTCAGATACAACTGACGTGACAGAAAACATATTTTGCAGGAAATTAGTTACTTAGTTAAAGTATCTGCAAATCGCAAAAATGTTGATACTGAACGAATCAGTAAAACGTGTCTTTTCCAGCAGAATATCAGATTGTAGTGACTACGCCGTAAATAAACCGCTTTGAAACAGAAAACGGTATAAAGGCCGATTAGTAACAGACAACATCATAATACAACAGTGAAGGAAAACATGTTTCTGAAATCTGCAGTGTAGGAAAATAATCTTGATTTATAATTTATCAGCACTGACGCATTTTGACAATTTGATCAAAGTTTGGTGAGACGGCCCTCAAGTGTGAGGAGAGGCTCTTTCTCTAGACCTGACTGTACTCTTTGGATCTGTGGATATAGGCGTACAAAAAATAATCTGCAGTTGATACAACAGCCCAAATATCTATCAGATAATGCTCTTTTGCGACTTTGATTATGCAGGGCAGACATAATTCTATAGCATGAGCATGTTAATAGATTAATATCCTACAGCACCCTGAACAATGTATGTCTGTGAACGTGTGTTTTTAATCTCTCACTTACTGGTGCATTACTAAATCATTATAATAGTATAAAATAAAGTTTATTAGCGCACAGTGTGGCCCCTGCATTGTTGTGCTGACGATGGCGGACGCATGTGATGCAACAGAAGTCGTGGCGTTGTCCTCCTGATGTAAGTAGTCTAAAACATACGGGCGAGAGAGACACCGAGACACCCCGATGGTTCAGTTCAGCAGCAGCAGCAGCAGCAAAGAGGCAATTACCCAGAGGCATCGGGGCGAAAGACAGGAGGAAAATCAATACATAATTTCAGCATTTCAGAGGGTGTTTCCTTCAACTGAGTCAATGTCTCAATTCACCAGTGTGAGTTAGTTTTTTTTTATTTTAGCTAATCTCTTTTTGCATTTCATATTTTACAATGAAAATGTTAATAATGATTTATCTATAATTCTTGTACCTGCTGCCGGATATATGAGACAGTTTCGAATGGAATGAATTCAAATGCACGAATCTACTGAATGTGAGGTCTAGCATTAATAAGAATTGACAGGGCGCCGCCATGAATTTTTAGTCTGAAAGAGCTGATTCGAAATTCACACACCAAAAAAAAGGTTGCACAGACACCTCGGTGCATCCTGTGAGTGGCATATTTGGGGAAGAATTCACTTTACCTGACCCCGGGTGAAGTGTCTGAGAAGAATTTCATCTAGCCCTAACAGCAGAGGGCTGTGCGGTGCAAGTTCACGCAAAGTTTACAGCAGCCACACAGTCCCCATTTTGTACCCTGTCACACTCAGTTATGGCGGCGGGTAGATGGGCAACCCCTGCCTGACCAGCACCGAGATGCCACGGTGAAGTGACAGCAGCCAGACAGAAAAAAAAATGAAATAAATCAATAGTGGCGTCTCTTACGGAGAAGACCCGACCGCAGCACAACATGATAATGACCACAAATCCACTCAAGCGTTGAGGCTACCCCCAGAGAGGCGCTTCTTTAAATGAATGTGGGTTAGTATGATTGACTAATCGCCTACTAAATTAGAAAAGACAATATCATACTGCTCTGTGCTGCTTCCAAGAGCCGTGTCTGCTCTGACTCATAGGCGCACCTATGGCCCGTGATGATTGTTAAACATAATGGTACACCTTCTTCCATAACCTGGCAATTATACCGCCTGCAAAAAACTTCAGGCATTATCTCCTTACAAAATAGTAAAAGACCCATTTTTGGGATTAGATATGGCTAACTTTTATGTCACGGATTTGAATATGAAAAGGAGACTGGTGGGGAGTGCGGGGAGCCCATGGGACCCAAACACAGACTTCCTCTAAAATGTTAATCGTTTGGCTAATTGAAGGTATGTTCTTTGTCGGCTCTGCGTTTTGGAGGGTCCCTTCTATGGACCGAGCGAGCACAAGGTAGCGGGGCTTTCAGATGTGAGTGTATTTGACTGCTGCTGCACCGGGGCGCCAGTGGATTTAGGTGCTTTTAAGATAAGTTACAGGGACACGCACGCACACCCGCGGACGTGAGCGGAGACACGCGCAAAAACCTGCATGTATACACACCCACCCACCCATGCACACACGCACACACACACATACACACACCAACACGTGTACATGCCAACCATTTGCATTTCAAAAGAGCATAATTGCCCAGGGCGGTGGCAGGGGGAGTGTGGCCTCAGGATTCCCCGAGAGCGCCTGTGAAGTTAACGAATCATGAGTCTAGACTCAGCCGAAGCTACTCTTTCATACGAGCATATTCACACCAACATCCTCCTGAGTAATAGGCAGGTAGAGTAGTCATACACCTTTACACAGTCAACCCATTTACTCCTTGTTGCAGTTCTGGCAACAGAAAAAAACCCTGAAATGATCCTTTTTTGTAAAAATGTTTCCCTTCCCCCTTGTTCAAGGATCATTTTTAATGGCTTAAACGTTGAGCTCAGTTATCACCCCTTTTTTCATTCAGCTATCAGCACTATGACTACATGCACAAGAAAAATTGGAGATAAATCCGGCTGACTAAGTGCACTACAATAACCTGCTGTGATGCCGACATCAACATGCATTTAGTCACTGATCCTATATCAGATTTCTCCTTTCACTTATAACAAATGTCAAGGGTGGCTTTGACTTATTAGATAAAAATGAGAATTAGTAGTCTAATACTCGGCTAAAGAAACCAACTTCCTTAGACTTAGTCTAGATTTAGTTAATTTACAGTTTTGTTCGGACTTGCGACCACAAGTAATGGACTTTCCTTTAATCCCTCCACACGGCCGTCACAGCAGTATTTTCCCTGCGCCGTGTCGTTGTCAAGGACATTGTAAAAAATCCGCATGGAAACACTGTTAACTGTACGGCCAAGAAATGTGTTTACTCCATTAAAACTTTATCTGTGTTAATCAGGTTTCTCTTAATCCTCATGTGCCGTGACGCTACTGTTACCAGAGGGAGGTTATAAAACACAAGCAGGGAAGTCCAAGTTGAAAATTGTCTTTTTACACAGGAATTTACAGCTCTGGAAAGTCGGCACTGCAATTGTAATTAGTTCATCTGTCCTGACACGAAAATGCCAATTTCCACATAATGTTGCACCTAAAAAAACTGTCTAGAGACAACAGACACATGGGTTTTCCAACAGTAAATATTCTTGCTTAGTTAATAACCAGTTGCACATGTAGCCTTGTTAAAAATGTTGTTTATCTTATGTATCTATGTGAAAAATGCTTATGTTGGATTCACTCACTTGTTCATTAAAATAATGTAACCATTGTTTTTTACCTTAAGGTTCAATTCAGATGATGTCAGATGATGTGACATTTATTTAGTGGAAGTCTAAAGGAAGACTTTATTAAGACTTTAAGAATCCACCAGCTGATTCAAGCCTACCGATAGCAACAGGAAAGTTAACATTAACGTTGCGGATGTTAAATTAGCTTACCTTTATTGTAAGTGTGCTGGCCTGCATGTTTTCTCAGATTGTCCCAGCTGTATTGTTGCAGTTTCTTGTCCGATTGTCAGTAGACTGAAGTTGAATTTAACCCAAAAATCTGTTTCTCACAAGACCCAGTAACATCAGATACAGAAGACTGATGGAGGCCGAATGTTACTGAATATAAGATGTTTTTTGTGAACAGGTCAAGCAGCTAAATAAACCTCTGAACAAGAGATATTTTGGACGAAAGAGGATTTTTAAAAAATATATTTTTCTTAATTTTTAGTCTAGTTTTCAACAAAACAAATCATTTCATCATAATGTTAGTCGATGAAATGAACATGTCACTGCAAAACTACAATGATATACAGGTACTTGGGTGCAGATAAACACACTGCAGTTAAATATAGCCAGAAACAAACAGGATGCACAGCTTCGACTCGACATACAGAGATGTTTCTTACACATCCGATGGCCTCGCACATCTTTTTCGCCAGACTCGTGGCGGTGCAGTGTGGCCGGTCAGAGGAAGCCAAAGTGATGCCGAGTCTGTTACTGCAATGTACTACAGTCAACTGAAAGGTAAGCTGCCTCGTTGCTAGAAAGACTGATGGCCCGGCAGAAGTGTTATTTGTCTTGTATTGCTGGGTGAGCCCTCACGTCCACTCAGGAAGAGATGAAAGAGGGACGGACGGTCTGTCTGGGAGAAGTGCTAGCAGTGTGGTGGAGGACAATCTGTCACCAGCAGTCATCACTTAACTGAGCCCAGAGCTGCACCACTCACTCAATGAGAAACTCACCAGACTTAAATGGGAGCGCTGGGCAGAGCCAGAAAAGAGACATGATTAAAAATATGCGTGAAATGAAATGAAATGCAAATCCTTCACTCTTTTTACTTTAAGCTCAGAAAAATAAATCTATGACAACAGATGCAATTTGACACAAAAAAAAAAAAAAAAAAAAAAAAAAACTACTAGTGTCCAAACTGGATCAACAACAACAAGGAACCTGAAGATGTTAAACTACATCTGACACTTATTCTCACAAATAGTCATATACTATGTTAACACCTTAAAACAACACACAAACACACTTTAGCATCTAATAGGAGCTGGCATTGCATGTGGAGGTGAAGGACGTGCAGAGGGGCCGCCCTGTCTCGTGACACAATAAATGACTGTGATCCAGGTTCCAGCAAAAACAAGGACTGCTTTTCAATTCCACCTCTTTTACCCGGATGAATGATGAACCCTGGGTAAGAGGTGCAGTGTTGTGGTATTAATATACATCAGGGGCCAGAGCGGCACACTAAATCAGGAGCCACAGTGCATTTGTTATTCTAATGACAAGCAATAGCCATGTTCGGGGGGCTGTGTGGTGGAAAAGACTAAAAGTAAAAAACAAGGAAAAGTCTCGAGGAGAAATGACTCGGAGACTGAGACCAGTTATCACAGTGTTGGTGTTTAAAGGGACAATTCACCCCAAAACCAATAATGAATATGTGCCCCCTTACCTGTAATGCTATTTATCCATCTAGATTGTTACGGTGTGATTCGCACGTTTCTGGAGATGTCTGCCTTCTCGTGTATATAACGGAACTAGTGATGCTCAAAGCCCAACAAAAGATACACATGAAAATCTCGACAACAATGTATTTTTCCAGAAATCATGACTTAATTGTGAGCAGTTTCATGTCGGAACTATTTTCTTGCTGGACTACATTTGTCAACAGTATCACCATGCAGAGGGAAACTTGCATCTACTAAAGACAAGAGGTTTGTGCTCTCAACACCGTGGGATGTAAACATTAACTAGCGTCCTCCTCGAGTTAGCTAGCCTAAATGCTTTCTTCTGCGATGTGATACGGTTGGTAAGGCTGTCATAAATTATTCTAAATTTTGACATTCGTGTGAAAAGTTCACATTCAAACTGCAATAATAACCTGTTTGAAATGTGCAGTCTATAAGTACATACATACATACATACATACATTTGTGTGTTTACTGTAGTTTGCCTTGTGATCCAGCAGAGGGCGCAGTAAAACTTCACTACTAGCTTGACCTATTGCATGGCCGAATGACCGGTAAGCTAATGTAAATGTTAAGTTGTTTTGCGATGAAAATTGAGGATGATAGCTTGCAGAATTTAAATTGAACAAATTATCTTATTAACAAATTGTCTCATTTCAAATTCGCTTAAACTTGATTTTTGAAAAAAAATGATAGCAGGTGTAGTTGGGTTGAAAGAAAATGTTGCTGTTGACTTTTTTCAAATGTATTTTTTTATTTGCATTGTATTTTTGAGCACTGTAAGCCGAGTGACATGTAGTTCCATTATGTTATCGAGAAGGAAGACATCGCTATGCTGTAATCTCAAAAACTTGGCAACTCACACCACAACAGTCCAAATGGATAAAGAGCACAAAAAGGTAAGATAATTTTTTTTATTATTGATTTTTTTCAGGTGAACTGTCCCTTTAAGCTGGCCTTTTTTAATTTCAAGCAGAAACACAGTCAACTAAAGGATGACAGGTAAGGGCCCATATGGCTATGCTGGAGTACAACGTCACATTAATCTACACAAATAATACAAAAAAGCAATCTCTCTGAGTGCTAAAATTAAAAATATCACCCAGAGAAAGCCACATTTCAATCAAGGCGATGCCGCTTTTTAAAATCACATTAGAGGCTCTTTACTTCAAATCACTTTTATTCATCTCCGAGGTGTTTTAAGCACCAGCTGCTCATCTGACCCGATAGATCATAAATCAGCTTTCAGGAGAAGATCGAGTGAAAAGGAGAAGAGAAGACGGACGATTCTGGTGAACTCTCCGGATTGAATAATCAATACTGACAAAAATAAATGGCCCGACTATTTATCAAAGTCTGCGGTCAGCACCATAGCAGAACTCCTGTAATGTATATTTCATACACTTTTATACTCATTGATTACCTGCCCTGTAGTTTGTAAATTACGTGTATATTGATCTGCTCATCATACAGTTGTGGCTTTTACTGTCGGCCATTTGTGCCACTGATAAAGAGATCAGGATTGAACTGTAATATAAATCCTGCGCCATTTTCTGCCAATATCACAAGGTATTATCAGGTAAAATGGATCGTTAAATGCTGTTTATAAAGTCACATTGTCATTGCTTTTGTAGATTATGATCAAATTCTCATTATTATTATGATTATTTGATTAGATAAGGAAGAAAATCTGACTTTTCTTTTGAGAAGCATTTAACAATGCTGTCAGATTGCAAAAAACAGTTTATTATTTATAAGAAAAACTGATAGAAAGTAAAGATTGTTGCACACATTGCAGAGTATTTGAGTATTGGTTGAAATCCCACTCTTAGAGACAATGAAAGGGCCGTTTCTGTAGCATCACAAGGTGATTTCTGCACAGTCAAGTCAAAAACTATTGATTGAAAGGTGATAAATCAAACATGGACACATACCAGCAGCAGTCAGAGCTGCCATTTATTATCATTATCTGAGCTTATGTGTATATTCCATGGGGAGATTAAGGGCAAAAGATGAACAGGAGTGTCCCCGTGAATCCGAACAGATTAAACTCCTACAGCTCTGCGAGGGAGAGAGTTGGGGTGGGAGGGAAAGAGGGGAGGTTTGGATCGATGGCGCCAGATCAATGATCAATAGGCCGCGCTCACCAATACACTTCCTGCTGACGCTCAGAGCTCTGGTTACACAGATGAAAATGGGTGGGCAGGGCCGGAGTGTGATGATGATTTATGTTAGCGGGGCAGATGTTTCATTTTGGAGAGAGACTGTCTGATAGACATGGCTGAATGTCACCGCCTGGACAGTGAGTGAGTATTTCAACAATCCCACCGATGGACCGGTCTGATAATACAGCCTGGTCGCCTCATCTACAAGTAACACAACTTTAGACTTTCAAATTGCAGAACATATGTCAAAGTCCATTCATTTTTTTGTGCTGGTGACACACAAATGTCAAAACAAATGTGTCCAAATACCAGGCAGTAAAAACGTTTGAAAGATAGGCCACACAAACACAGGAGGCCGGTGTTCACAAGCGTGTGACACTAAAAGTCTTAACTTGAGTCCACAAATTAACAGATGCAAATTCATCTTGTACTTTACCTAACCAAGTGGTTCTGTTGCCCAATCGTAACCAAACTGCAATCCTATTTTTGGATCTGCTCTTCGTGGAGTTTAGTGGGCAGGGTTGGCGTAACATCTGCAAGCAAAAATAGGGTTTGGGTAACGCATTACGTGCAATTTGAATGTGTAGTGTTGTGTTTTTTTGTTGCCAGATTATTGAGAACCGTTACGATATAAAGACAAATCATGACTTCTAGAAAGAGGAACAAACTCTTCATTAAAATAAGGAGAAACTGGATAAACTGGATGCCCGAATGAAACCGTCATCAGAAATCCAGCAGTATTTATCACTTCAGTGTCAAATTGGGCGCCAGACAGGTTGAATATCTGACAAAGGAAAAAGAAGAAGTACTTAATGGCTTAATTTGGTCTATGGCATAAGTAATGGCAAGTAATTTTTTAATATTTAAACCAAAGTGTGCTGTTACAGGCCAAAATCTCTCCTCCACAGACACTACACAGTGCAGTATCTGAAGGGGGAAGATAACAAAAAAAAGATCAAAATCAATATCAAAGTGGCAAACAAGCACAAGGCAATAGATCATTTCCCTGCAGTAACATGGCGGATATTTTATCATTATAGATTACAAACATATCAGTGTTTCCCCGAGGTTTGGGGAACACTTTGGTTCATCTATTTGGTGGAGGATTTGGGTTTCCTCTACGAAAAGGATGTTTTAAAACCCTGCAAAACTACTGCAGCATCTTCATTATAGTTCATATTATAGAATTTGAATGATTTCTTTTAGTTATTTTACGATCCTTTAAACCCGAACAAAACGCACTATAACCCGTCCTTTACTTTTCCCACATCAGTGCAACCAACACACAATTCTGTGCACATACACGGAGGTGAACGCGTATCGCATGTGCGCACACACCCAGACACGCAAACGAGGGCCTCGTGTCGACCTGTCACTCACCCATGCCTCTCACAGCCAAGGTCTAGTGACAACTGTTAAATCAGAGCACGCCTTCCATCCTGCCATGGCTAATGCTGTTAACTGTAGAGAAGCATCTCCGCTAACGCACCCCGGGTAACACTAATTACCTCCTAAAGAGTACGCTACACCTCCTTTCGCGCACATGGTGCCCAACTCCACATCGTGATGGGGAGAATAGGATGAGAGAGTAAGAGGCCACTGAACGGTTCCTGTTTCTTGCCAATTGATAGTACAAAGCTGAAATCATCTTCTCTGTAACGAGGATGCGGCTCAATAAAGATGTGACTCTGCGTCTCCACCTCCAGATCCCACCTTAAGTTACCCCCGTGCAACTGTGTCCACCCGGCTCTTAGCCGTGGTAAATTGGGTTAACGCTCACTAAGTGTCCCATCGTTAGCGTTGTTAATTGACTACTGCGTGTGATAATTAACAGGGAGCGGACTGCCTACCTCGCTAATCTTATTTAGGTCATTTGCATTTAAAATGGTTTTGGGTCTCTCTGGCAAGTTGAAAAAAAAAAGAAAAAAAAAAGAAGCACGCTCTTGGAAATCATGCTTGATGGGCGAGTGGGGCTGAACAGCCACTTGACATAAAAGCCTGTGAAATTGAGGTTGATGTATGTTGTGTGAAACGTCAGAAAAGATGGTTTTAATATAAAAGCGACGCACCATTGTAGCACATAGAAATTTGGAAGTTCTGGAAACTGGACCTGCGTCTACCAAAGGCATGTCGTCCCACAAAAGTTCTCCACATCCCGTTTCTCCCGCTAACTACCGAGCTCCTAATGTATGAAGGTTGATTTTGTTGTCGTGCTGTGATACCTCCAGATGAATGTTTCCTTTGTTGAAGCACCTTCTGTCCTATTTTGGCAATGACATGAGCGCTCGGTAGCTACAGGGGAGACACACGACTGAGCACTCCTCCTGATTCACACAAGCATTAACACAGCACATTAGCTCGGCCGAGTAGTGGGAATGAAAGATGGGCTAACACCGCTGCCCCAGGCAAAGTGAAGACGTACACTAAAGCCAGCTGCCATCTATTATGGATAGCCAGCGCCGACCCCCACTGTCGGTGTTACGGGGGTGACAGTGCTGTCCTTGCCGAGGCGTTGACCTTCCTTGGTGGGGAGAGGGCGCTGGGCAGATTAAAAGTGGACTGGCTCACCGTGCAGTCCAGGCGTGCCCCTGATGTTCTGCCCAGATGGTAACCACACACTCTTGAGCACACACAAGTAAATACACACACACACACACACACACACACACACACTGATGTTCTGCTGCATCCTGGGATGGCAGATGTGGGGTACGAACGCAGCCGCTCCTCAGGGCGCTCAGCCTTCAGAGTCTATACATTTTTTTCGTCCACGCAGAGCAACACGTGCGCACACACACACACATACACACACCGACCCACCACATGCAGTCCTCAGAGGTCTAACCAACCCTCACCTCCTCCACTCTCCTTCTGAGTGTTTCTCCATCACTTAATTCTGGCTGTATGTATGTGAATCATCCATCACTCACTCAATCAGTCCATTGAATTTCATTTAGTGCGGTGTTACACAGGGCATGTGATTGATTCACTGGTACCTTTTCACTGAAGCTTGAATGACACACAATGCTGGTTTGTAGACGCTCACGCGCACACATACACAAGCACACACACACACATATATCGCTTGCTTATACCCTGCTGCACTGGGTCTCCATTGCCAGGGGGAGAGTTGGGTGCCCACACTGCCAAAGAAGACCCCTTTGAGATTTACTCAAGGTCGCCATGTCCAGCTGGCTGTGCCAACATCTGTTCGAAATGGCCTCAAGACTGGCATGAGAGATTCCCGTCTACGCTGCTTGACCTTGGACCAACAGCCACATTTTAAAAAAATAACTGTAACCACATTTATGGCTAGCTGACATCGTATAAAGTCCAGGGGTGGTGATACATCAGCTGATATTAGCTAATTGCAGATATGTCTAAAAAGGAATATCAGCACAAAAATGCCAAACAAGTCATTTTGAACTATGTTAGTGTGTTGTACAACACAACATTCAAACTTGGCCCCACGTACCAAGTAAATTACAAACAGAAATGCACAAATTGACTAACCGACTATTCGCACGGATAACCTGCCGTGGTCATCAGTGTGGCCTGTTAGTTAGACAGGAGAGGATTGAAAGCTCAAATTCATCACAACAGACTGGTTTATATTTCTAAATGTGAAGTTATTTGCATTGATAGAGGAATATGTGTGTACATACACTGCAAGCTAATATTCTAGGAACAGTACTTTTGTTGCAGTAGAAAGCTGATATTCTTCACCCCGATCGTCTCCTTCGGTTTGCCAGCAGGGAAAAAGGCCAAGCCCAGACTCACTGTGGTTTTGGAATGAGCTTTGTGCAGGTTACAGTCAGACATCTGGTTTCAACAAATTCAAAAAGTCCAAACCTCACCTGTGTGCTGTTATTAGCTGGAGGGCTACACCTCCCCACCACACACTTCTAGTAGGTTTTAAGCGATTATGGGGAATTGCGTTTGCAAACGTCTATATTTTTTAAATAGAATAGCACCAAAGAGCACCAAAGAGCACTGACAAGTTTATATTTCCCCTGTAAAATGTTCTGCTCTGTTTGTATCATTTGAAAAGAAAATGGACGGGACAATCTCTCATTAGTATCAACTGATATGTGGTTTTTGGATTAGTACAATTCACAAAATTAAAATTAAGTACAAGTTAAAAATGCAGGATAGATTAAAAGAGTTACAGCAGTGATCTAGAGGACAACATGAAGTTAAATTACAGTGTCATTATGGCTCAACTACTGTGCACCAAAACCCAGGTTAGTAGAAGCAAATATGATTTCATTATTAGAAGTGTGTGTGTTTCCCATGAGGAAGCGATATCCAAGTAACCTCCGAGTGGAGGAGTCAGAAATGAGAGAAAATTAAATCTGTAACAATACGTTTTTGTCAAACTGTATAGTTGAGTATCATCTGCAATCCAAGTGGTTTCTCTAATTTCAGCACAGTTTGATGAAAATGATTCACAGCTTTGAAGAAAACGTTTTATGATAAGCCATAATGAAAAAATCTAATACCTTAACGGCTCAACATTTAAAACAGTGTCAATATATTTCATTACCAAAATCCTTTTATTCTCCTTTCCAAGGTCTTTTTGTCAAATGTCAAAAACTACAGTTTTGAACTGAATCCCTGGATGGACCCAAATGTCATTATTACATCTACGTAGTTTCATCTCGTCCCACTTCATGATGACAAGTTTCTGAAACGCAGACAACCTTTATTTATCACGACATCAGTAACTGTGGTGTTAGTGGACAGAAAAATGATTGACCGCAACCAACGCTTTCCTTGTTTTAATTCTTCATCGGGGTTGTTCTCTGCCAGCAAGGCTATCGATTTTTCTATCAAATACGAAAACAGGCATTGTGGAGAGGCCGCAGAGGTCAGTGTGAATTAGAGCAGAGGTGTGTGTGTGTGCAGCTGTGTGTGTGTGTGAGGGCGTCCCCTCCTCCTCCCCTACATCCTCATTGTCACTCCCCAAAGGCCTCTCTGTTAAATTGGCTGACAGATAATAAGATCATACAGGAGAGTACAGACACACAGGCCTTTGTCCCACAATCCAACAGTCGAACTTTTGCTGAAGCTCCTGGTCTGCATCACAAACAACGCAGACGGCAGCAGACGGGAAGTGAGTTCAGCTGAACGCTGACAGGAATATGTTGGTAAATTGAACATCTCTTGAATAAGACTTCACTGAGATAAAACTATTTTCTTTTGAACTGCCAATAAAACTAGTGAACATCTGGTAAAAACTAAGTATTTAATTATAATATACTGTATTATAAGTCTTTTCATGTTTCAGCTGCTTCACTTCATTTTTCATGGCCTTTTTCACAAGAGACACCGTTCAATCTCATGCATATTTATGAGATCATAACTTCACAATGTCATAACAAGCCATTGATTGATGTGACTATGTGGCATATAACACACATTGTACACAATATCAGTGAGGACAAAACTAAGACATGATCTCTTGTTTGTCAGTGATAAAAGGCCTTGTCATGGGATGTTTTTGGCATTCTCTAATATGCTGAAAGCCTTTAAATGTGTAAAACAGTCTACTCATCTCCACTAATTTACAGATTTGTCATTTTCCAGTGTTTCACCAGTCAAACTCTAGTAGCTCATCTGTTTATCTTTTATTCGCTGGTTCTGCTTGCTCTCATTATCTCTAAGTCTCTTTTGCTAAAATCCCAAATGGGCCAATTCTGTTCAACCGCTATCTTCTTTACATTTATCTATAGTATTCATATTGAGATGTGCAGCTCTCCTCTCTCCCACAACACCCCTCAATAGATCCCCATAGCATGTCCTCAGGCCTTCTGCCCCAAGGGCTCATGGGATACGAATACTCCCTGGGGCTGCTGTTTTCACAGCCTGTGAGAGAAGCACTCGAGAGAGAGAAGAGCAGAGCAGAGAGGCGGCGGCAGCAGCAGCAGCAGCATTTCACTGTTTGCTTGATGTCACTATAATGGAAATATGCATAAGTGAGAAAGGCATAGTGGGCCTTTGGGGCCCAAGAAGTACAAATATTTTAATAACAAACACTTTCAGTGTTTGCCTCCTGTAACGGCACCTGGGTATTATTTCACATTGAATGCAGTCAGTCGGTGCCGAATTCTCTATGCATAAAGATATAGATGTTTTCTTCTTTTACTGGAAGTGGTTTTCGTGCTGTGAAAAGTTTTCCCGGTGATATGTCCTTTGGAGAACTGTCATTAATCAAAAGTCAAAGTCACCTCAGATCTCACATTAGAATAGACCAGTTTAGCTACGGCTGAAATTGCAGCTGACCCCTCTTGCCCTGAGCACTTATTCAAAATCAGCAACACGGCCATAGGGGGCTAAAACAACTAAATTGAGTGAGGTTGCAAGAAGCTGGTAAGAGTACTGAGGGAAAATACCCAATAAAGCAATGCCAACTGGCAGTCTCGAGGGTTCTCTTGAGCTTTCTAATGTCCTGATGGGTGACTTATAGCTTTATATAGGCTATAAACGTAAATGACAAAGGGGTTTTACTGTAGAGAATAAGGAAAAATGACAGAAAACTTCGGTGTCACGCCAAAATAGTAACCTATGTCCGGTGCAAATGTGCCCGAGGTCAGAAATTGAGCAGAAAAGCACCTGAAAATGGGGTGAAATTTGCTCCTGGAATTATATATATATAATAATCTATCCATCAAAAATAATACTTCCTTATTTTTAAAAACATGGGGTCAACATGTGGTCTGGAACTCGCTGTTGGTTTTCTAAATAGCAAGTAATACAGAAAACCAGATAAATATAGTACATAAACAGGAGAAAGAGCTTTAGCATCAGGGAGTATGTGCATCCTGTTTAAATCTACATTTCAGTATTTGTTGTTGTCTTGAAGCTTCCTGAATTTGTAAGAATATCTATCGCTCTCTCAACAGCTGATAAGAACTCAGTCACAGACAATTAAAGGCCTCAACATTAGTAGACCTTTGTGTCTGACTTCAGTGTGTTTGAGTCGATAAAAAGAAAAGAAAATACAGGAGATGGTTTCGGCCTGAACAAGTTAGACTCCCCTCTCGGATTTTCATAATGAGCTGTCAGTCATTTCTCAGTGCCCAACAACTTTCATCTGCCCTGATTCCTCCCAACCTCCCCCATTTATCACTCCTTTCTCTCTTCTGCGACACACTCCTCCGACGCCCCGTGTCGTTTATCACGTCCGGTGGAATAGAGTTTCTCCAGCTGTCAATTTAGGAAATGGAGTGACGAGCGAGACCCCGGGGACCCCTGCACTAATCTCGGACTGCAATGTTACGGACAAAAGTGATGTACATCTCCAGGAGCCGGCTACGCTCGGAGCACATGTGTACATCAATTACCTGTCCTCACCCAAAATTCACCCTGTCAGTAAACAAACAACTAATCATGAGCTGCAGCCGGGCAAAAGTCAACTCGATGTATTTATCTCTTGTGCTCTTCCGGCAATGAGATCAGACCTTTACAGAACTCTTACATGTATCCTAAAATTATACCCAAAGGCTGGAAAAAATCTACTCATCTCCCCTCCACTTTACACAGCTGCTCTTTCACCTCAGTGCCGTTCGATAAACTACTACCTGCCCCGGGGTCTTAACGGTCAGTGCTGCTGTTGACTGTCAGAGCCTTCGGTGAAAAATGCCACTGTTAGGCAGTTATGCGTCCCACGGGGAACAGATATCATAGTTGGTTACATGACAGGTGTGGAGGATGAGCAGTGAGTGAGACCTCTGCTCATCACTCTGCTGACCGGTTAAGGCGGCAGCAGATGGGACGCGACGCATCCCACATCTAACCTCATGGTCCCCCGATAACATATGCAGCAGAGAAACGTCGGTTGAAATGATTATTTTATCAATGTACACGTTTAAACTTCATATCAAGGTTTTTTTGCAGGTGTTGTGTTTTCCTCGTAAAATGAAAAAAAAAACAAGCGTCCTTTTTCAATGTTAAAAATGTCGGTTAACATGTCTAAGATGTTACAGAGCTACTCGCCACTTTTCACGCTGTCATCCTGGTTTGTGGGCTCAAAGTTTCACACATTTTAGCAGCATTTAAAATACAATTTGGTTCTCTGGGAATGTGATTCAGTTTCAAATGGCTCCTTTAATACACACAATATTTACTTGGACAATGTTAAATCTTATATATTAAATTGTCCTCAGTTTTGACTTGTTTTTTTAGTGTCTTCTTACTTTAAGACGAGGCAACTAATCTCACGACCAACTCTGTCTTTTCTGTCTGCAAAATAGCTGATATGCATCACAGTTTTATATCACATAAGTTGATCTGCTTTCCAGTCAATGTACCTCAAGTGATGTTAACTAACAAATGAGAACAAATGCTTTGCTCTCCATCAGTACCTGCAGTGTAAATGGTCTGCAACTGATTCTGAACATTTTTCTACAACATGTGCAGGAAAACTGTAATAGATAAGATAATAAGATAAAGCTAATAGATGTGATCAGCATATACTGAAACCTGTATACATAATTTAACATATCCATACAACAATTATGTCGTCTGACCACGTATGATCCGGCCATTAAATTGCCTAAAATTGTTGAAGTAAAAATGTATTTTTGTTTCTGATCCTTGTTCCCACCACTTTTCAACACAATGTGACGCCCTTGTTCACTTTACTGTCACAAAGGGGGAAAGAAACCAGAAAAAAATTCACATATAAGAAGCTGGAACAAAAAAAAGTTTGACTTTTTTTCTTAGAGAATTACTCAAAATGATTAACACATTAGCAAAATAGTGGGAGATGATAATCGATGAGTCTTTGCAGCTCTATTATAATAAGAAGTTACTGGCTCCACCACATTGTGAGGTTTTGTCAAGCAGCACTCTAGTATAGCAGTTATTCCATTGGCCGGCCACTTGTAATCACCCTTGTGGTTTAAAAAGGTCGAGGGGTCAGGGGTTATGGGAGATAAGGACCCTAGGGGCCGTCATAAAACACTTGCGACACTTCAGCCCTCGTTTGTCATGCCAGAGCTCGATATCACTCATTCATCTTGGTTAGGAAAGTCTTTTCCTTTAATAGACACCTTACGTCATAATCCTGCACTGTGGCCACAGTCTGCTCTCCCTGAGACCAGTTTTTAGATTAGATTTTTTTTTTTTACAGCTATGTTTAGAGCATGACGTATTTTTGCACTGCGCGAGAAAAGAAAAAAGAATCCCTGACTTGTCATTGTTTCTAGACCGACGTGTGTGTTCATACGTCTGTGTGTCAAGATCCTGTGTAAATCTACAGTAGCTTTGTTTAAAATGCTTTTTTTTTCTGACAGTTTGAGGTTTTCAATGTCAAAACACGCTTCCTCAGATCGGGTGGTGAGAGTGACTGCTCGCCCGCATCCACATCTGCATTGTATTTTCCTGAATTTGCCGGCGCAGAGAGGAACAATCAAACGGCCGACAAAACAAATGAGATTCCCTTACATTAGGCAACCGTGTAATCACATTTCCCATGTTGTCTCTTTCCCTATATGCTGTGTCCTGTCGAAATTGGAGCCAGAACGTAGGAGCTGCATCAGGAGGGTCACAGTGCAGCCTGGCGCGGGCCTCCCTCAGTTAGCTCTGCATACGGAGACGTTCGCTCCTGCTGAGACGTCTCATTTAGTGCGTCTGCAAACAACATTACAGGTGGAAACGCTTTAGGAGATGTCTCGCAAGCATTAATCCCATTTGTGTCCTAACCCATTTCGAATGTGCATGCTGCTGCACTCATGAAATGAGAGAGACGCTGCGGCGATCAAATGGATGCAACATAAACATCTCCAAGGACTTCAGTCGACACACAAAGGAAATGTCATCGCTAAGAGGATGTACATTCAGCGGAAAGAAAAGGAAACTGGCAGCTTTAAAATGTTGAGCAGCGAGAGGTTGATTTAATTAACTATTTGTGTGGAAATCAAATGTTGAATAAAATTCAAAAGGTTCTTGTGTAATTTAAGTCTAAGAAAGCAGAAATAATGTCTACTAAATCAAAAAGTGTGTACTATTTTGTACAAAGGAAGAATGAGCAATGGCATCTTTCCAAAGCTGAAACCAAATCGTGTTCAAAAAACTTTACATTTAACTAAAAGCAGCAGGTGGTGACAATAATTGGATCATGCTTCTAAAAATACGTAAAATAAATTGCTGCCTCTAATTAAATTACTCTTTCCAGATCAATGCAATTCATCTTAAAATGTAGGCTATTACTCTACTTAAATTCACCACAACTTGTTACATTTTGTGATTTTTACGTCAGAAAATTAACAAAAAATTTGACTTTGTGCTGTAATGTGTAAACACGATCACGAGAAGGAAATAGGCACATCGATCAGCAGGTGATAGTTTTAGGAAAACAGTTTCTGACAAAGAACCCTGCGCTGCTTCATTGATGTTTACTGGACATAATGTTGAGACTCGATTAGGAGCCGCTCGACTCCAAACATTAGAGATAAATGAAATGAATTAAGTGGAGGATTTGTTTGCAAAATCATTTTGACTCAAACAAAGGTCGACCGCACCTCCGTGAGCTTTTAAATCCAGGCGTGAAACCTTTCAGAGACGTATGGAAACAAAAATGTCACCTTAACTAAACTAAACAAGACATGCAGGCAATGGATAGAGCATGTATAGCAGGAAGTTAAATACATTTTAAATGCTGCCTGTAGTTAAATACTACCCTCTAGTGGGCGTTACATGCTGGATGTCTAGTCATGACCCGACTAGAGGAAGCACAGGCTGCATTTTATTACCTGAAAGAAAGAACGGCTTTTATAGATTTTCTTGATTTTCCCTAATTTCTTGAATTCAAATGCGATTCACAGAAACCAGGAATATGATGAGGTTTATGAGTCGATCTGCAATCTGTAGATCTGATTCACAGTCAGGAGAGCACACAGGCAAGGGATGCCGAAAAAATTATAATAGTTGAAGCGAGTTAGGAGACATAAATGCAAAAGAACCCACTGATGGAAGGAACAGTCGCATATCAAATATGTGCCGTGCTGGAAAACGATGATTAACTTTACGCTCCTGTGACGCTGATTAGACGATCTTGTTCTGATTAAAAAAGGAACAAACTAAAACTTAACGTAGAGAGGACGCCGTGCAGGAGGAGGGCCAAACAAGTGCTGCTCAAATGAGGGTTTTTTTCTGTTGAGGGGAGAAGACAGGGAGGATTAGTCGATCACAGAGAATCATTCGTCTGTTCGACGGTTGATTGAATAAATGTTTTGATTAGTTTTTAAAGCAAAACTTTTCCACAGGTTCCTTCCTGTCAAATGCGACGTTTTGCTGTTTTTCTGTGTGATACAAGAAATATTTTTTCACATTTAAGTTTTTGTTGCTGTCAGTCAGACAAATCAAGCAAATCGAAGACATCACCATGGACTGATCAATTCTGAATGTCATTTTCTTTTACATTTCATAGCCTAATTAATTGAGATAATTATCCACAGATTAATCGATCGTCCATCGCAGCCCGACGCACCTGTCCTCACTCTTTCACCGAGTTAGAGTACTGTTGGCCGAATGACGTACACCACCCAATCCCCATCTCTGCCCGCTCTTAGCATTCTCCTCCTCGGTCACGTCCAATTAGCTATCCCCTAAACACTCTTTCTCATTAGGCTAGCCATAATCCACTCATCGTGCCTTGATTTGGCAAATAAATCACACTCTTGAGTTTTTTTTCACACTCTTTTCCCTCCCTTCCTCCGCCACTGCTGCTGTCTTTTTAAACTCTGTCGCTCCCTCAGCCTCGTTAACCCTGTCCAGAGTTTCTACGGTGACAATCTCCGCCAGGCCTCCTCATTGGACATGGCAGCCGGCAATTTGCATGCCAGACTATTTCTCTTCATCATTGGGCCTCTTTCTCGCTCTCTCTCATTCTCCCTCTCCCTCTCTCCCTCTCTCTCTCTCTCTCTATGCTAGAAGAATAGAGAATAACTCAGCAACTGACGGCAGACGGCATGCACGTCCTTGTCCTACAAGGTTACGAATCCATTTCATCTGTGCAAGAGGGGAGTGAATTAAAATAAATGATGGCCGGACATTTATTGCATTCTGGGGGTGAAGGAGGGACTGGGGAGGAGAGGCACAAGTTGCGGAGTGAGACTGGTGTCTCATACTGAAGCAGACTGGCAGACAGTCTGATATTGACTGGCACAAAGCGTTGGCACAAAGAATGAAGACAATACGAAGACAATAGAATAATCCACCACAGAGCTGAGCCTCAATCGGTTTGTCTCTGAGCCGACATGCTTCAGTCTGAGCTGTTGCTCTGGGATCGTTTAACTCTTCACATGTCAAAGTATCCAGTGTGCTCATCAAATGTTACTGCAGCCTGTGAGGGAATGTAGCCAAGTACGTTCATACCAAAGTAAGATTTTAACACAATACCTTTACTTTTACTCAAGTATGACTGCTTACAGTTACAGGATGAGTCCCAGCTGACTCGTGCAACACATTCCAACACACAGCTATATCAATATAATTCATATGTTGATATTTACTGCCTATTTGTCTCCATGCTTCTAATTTACATATTCTTAGAAAGTACAACTTTATATTGCGTGTGTGTTACATAGAAATACATGCATTAAACAACCGTTTTCACCTGTCTGCAGGACTTGTATTAAGTGAGTGACTATATAGTAAACTATCATGACATTTAAGTTGTGACCAATCCAGTCCGGTTTTGAAATCTGGTGCTAATACTGATGTGGTTCACTCAACGAATACTGGACTGACATCACAGATGCACGTTCTGATCCTGATTCCACAGACTGATGTTTTAATAAATCACACATTTCTAATTATGCAAATTAAACCCACAGCTAAAGTACTGTACCACAAATTAGTTCAGTATTAAATCAGTTAATTCGTGATTAAACTGTTTTATAGAGATATCCAGTCGTCCCAGAGTATTTCGTCTCCCAGAGTTCTAAGTAAAGCTGGAGCTTGGGCTGGACCATGAGCAGAGTGTAACTAAACATAAGGCGGTCTGCAACCGAGTGAGCACGTAACAGTTGGCTGACTCAACATATCCGTAGGTTGGATATATTTTAGTCTCAAAGCAAAAAAAAAAAAAAAAAAAAAAA